>JAOXYD010126026.1:0-11088 GCA_028565735.1 Pinacopodium congolense | reverse complement strand
AAAAGAAAAATAATGAAATTTTTAGATGACCCTCTAATCTTACTATAGTTCAATACTTTTAAGATAAAAAAGGATGTAGCTAAAATGTTAGGAGCATGAGCAAAACCCTTACCCTGAAAACTAACTCTGATACTACTTAATTTATATATTTTTTAGTTTTATTTTTATCTTTGAAGTTTATGTTTGAAGATATTAAATGTAATTTTAAACTTAAATATTTTAATTACAAAATTTGATATTGCTTACATGAGATTGGATAGACATGGATATTTTTCAAGGCTTTGGAGTTGATTATGATAATGGCAAAGGATGGGAAAATCAATGAATTGAAAATGAAGAAAGTAGGACAGTGTTTTATTATAGTGCCTAGTTTAAATCTCAAGTTTGATTTATCCTATGTAGATAGGTGTCCTGCGTATCCAGTGTCTTTCATAGTCAGAATCACAAGACAATTTTAGGGATTAAAGGAGTTTAGGAACACAAATGTGAGTTAGAATTCAAATGGAGATAGAGTTTTTGTTTTCTAAACTCTTTATTTCATTATACTCAACTATATTTTCATTTTAATCAATAGATATGTGCTTTATGTTTAATAATTTATGTTCTTTAATTAATATGTGCTATTAAATTATATAATAGCTAAAGCTGAGTTAGTAAAGAGTTTAATTGAGTAAAGTTACATGAAATTGGATGTTAATATTTGGCAATTTGAGTACCTAATTATCTGCAAATACCTAGCCACTTTGCAAAAATTCATCCAGAACTAATGACCTAAGAAATGCATCGTAGGTATTAGAAAAATTAACAAAGATAATAGTTTAAATCAATAAATTACTAATTTTGGTTATTATGAGGGTCTTTTTTCTAAAATAGGAGATTTTAAGATTAAACTTCTTAAACCTTAAGCATATCACTTACGTTTATTGTATGACCAAACTGCAAAATAATACTGATAGATATAATACATGGTCATAACCATGCCATGAATTAGTGAAGTTAAACTAGATTATGCATTCAAAACAATATTTAACTCAATTAAATCATTGAACACTAAAAACCTTAGCTATGCATTTCAATTTTATAATTCTCATAAATGATTTTGATTTTTATAAATAGTTGAAAGTGATCTAGTTTAATTTAGTAGTTTCAGTTTAAATAATCAGTGAATTGTATTTTCTAGATAATTGTAATCTAAATGATATAGTGGTTACGGTTAAATCATCATGGGATGATAGTTGGACTCATTTAAATCCACAATATTACTTATGATAGGTATACTTGCCTATAAATTAGTCTTAGGTGAAATTTGAGATTAAGTTGAGATATTAGTTAGATAGACCACATCACCAATATGCAATTGCTTAATTGATCTTAATATTGTTTAGAACATGGAATAATTAAACACTAAGGTCCAGGAAGATCTTTATAGCTAAGCTTGAGAAGTAGAAATTCTTATCCTTTTGTTATTTCTTGACCATGTTCTTTATATGCTAAATGATGAAAATTTCCAATGGCAATTTCAAAAATGTACCTAAGCCATCTAAGATCTAATATAAAATATGGGTATCTTGAAATTGTACCTTGCTCAATCTATTAGCCCGCTGTAAAGTATTAGCATTAAGTAATGTATTTGTAATCCTTTCAATTATAGCCAATTGGAAAGCGGGATATAGACATAAATCCTTGGATTAATGCATATTTAGAGCACCCCATGATTGGATTAAAATTAAGGTTTGATGTAATAGTTTAGCCCTAAAGTTTTTTACATTGCTACTTACTACGACGATTCATCATTAGGTACACTTAATAGAGTTGACACAATACAACGAGTGATATTTAGGGGTGTACCTCAAATGAAAGACATAATCCTTCCTCCTATATCTTTTGTTTTATGATGGTATAAAACTTTTGAACTACGTTTGGATAGTTGGGCCCATATAAGTGTAACATTGATTTCAATTTTAATGATTGGAATGCCTTAAAGATGTTAAACTCTATATCCATTGTAGGTGCCAAGGCTTGCTCTATCATAATCTAATTCCTATTATGGGTCTTGTACTACCTAGCATTGTCTAAAATCGTTCACTGGGAGGCATCGTACATTAAGCACTTTTATGAGTTAGATGGTTGGATAGTTTTTAATGCCATATAACTAAATTGACTAAAGAAAATATGCTAAATTAATTATTAGATTATATTGTAAAAGTGATCAAAATATTCCTTCAGTCATTAGAATATGCTACCTATTATCAGAATATTCCATTGTTGACAAGGAAAATGGTTAAAGATGTACTGGGAGTGAGATTTAGGATTTGTAGCCTAATGAACTTGAAATATTTTTCAAAATCTTAATAACAAATGATTAATTTGAAAAAAATAGAAAATTAGTAAGGAGGGTATAGTGACATTAGTGACAATGGAAGAAAAAGGAAAGGAAACAAAGTTTGGTAAGGAAAACCCATCAAAATTGAGAACAATCAGATACAAGCAACAGGGGGTGAGGGACCAGGGGAAAAAGGCAAAAGAGGAGGGAAAATCTATGAAGAAGTAGGAGGAGTGGCTATGAGAGAGGAACGAAAAGGAATAGGGTTTTAGAGAAAAAACTGCGTCGTTTAGATGAAGAATGCAACGTTAATTGCACCAATAGGAGAGGAAAAAAATGGATTAGGAATTTTGGATCCAAAATGATTCCATTAAATAATGAAAAATGCAACACTAATTACGCATCAACATAGTTGAGTATGAGTATAACGGTGCCATTTAAGGGTGATGTTGATGATATGGAAACTAATTTCATGCGTGGCAACAAAGGGGGTTAGATTAGTTAATAGTGTTTAAATTATCATATTTTTAGTTTGAAGTTTGTCTTTTAATGTTTAGGTTTAAGGCAATTTCACATAAGGAGGAGTGATAATGAGAGAGGAATGAAAAGGGAAAACAATGTCGTTTAATGCTAAAGAGAGCAATGTTAATTGCACCAACGAGAGAGGAACAAAATGGATTAGGGTTTTTGGAGCTGAAAAGATACCATTTAATAATGAAGAATGCAACATTAATTGCATATCAATGACAGTTGAGTATGAGTTCAACGATGCCATTTAAGAGTACTATTGATGTTATGGAAACTAATTTGATGTGTTGCAATAAAGGACGTTAGATTGGTTAATAGTTTTTAAATTATCATTTTTTTAGTTTCAAGTTGATCTTTTAAAATTTAGGTTTAAGGCAATTTCACACAATTTTTTAGTTAAGATACGTTGATTATATAATGCGATATTATTCACATGGGTTTGCACAAAAATGATTATTTTTATATGCCTTAGATGTTGATTATAATCATGAAAAAGATGTCAAAAATCATTGCTTTAAAGGATGAAAGAAGGAATGAAAGTTATTAGAAATCACACCCTAGGTCACAACCATGACCTAAGCCATGACTTTGTTAAGATCAACCTTAAATGCAGTATTTCCAGTGTAAATCATATCCTGGGTCACACTCGCTTAAGAAATCTTGACCTTTCTCACAATCGACGCGTTCACTTTAAAAATCTTGACCCTCTCTCATAATCATGACTCTAGCCATAAGAGATGTTATCTTGTTCATATAACATTGAATCTTTATGGCTTTTGAGGGACTTTTGAATTTAGAGAGAGAGTATTGCCACTTAAGGGAGAAACCATAAAACTAAGCTAATTTTTCTCAAGATTAAAGTAATTTAATTGGACTAAATGAACATTGAAGAGTAGATTCAAGCTAATTAAGAAACTTTTGATACTGATAAAATGAAGATTAAAGAATAGGATTTTGTGAAAATGAGTTTCTAAATCATTCTTATTTCTTTGTGACTTTTAGATATACTATTATAGACATGAACAATTTTCTTTTAAGATCTAGATAATTTATAGTTTATTTTTTGATTTATTGTAAATCAATTCAATTTTTGATTTCATATATTTAGATTGAGAAATCATTATATAAATAAAACATTTCATGAATAAAAAGGCTTACATAAATTTCTAAAGATAGAATTACAAAAGCTTCTTAGGTTAGATTCAAATCTAACACATAAAAAGCTTTGATCAATTAATGCATCTTCTTAGGGTTTTAATTTAGAAAACATTATAATTAATCGATTAAGAGATAATATGATGTAATTAAAGGATTTTACTAATGAATGTAATTTAAGTTGAATATTAAATTAAGAAAAACTTGATCATATTAAGGTTCTAAGGGGATTCTTCATCTAAGTCTTAATCTCCTTGATTGTTATTTTATTGAGTAAATTATTTTGGTTTGTGATTTTAGTTAGTAGTTAATCAATCCATCATCCATTTTATTAGATTAGATAATAGATAGACGATTAGTACTAGTAGTTATAATCCTCGTAGGAGGATGCTTAGATTCACTAAAGACTATATTGCCAACACTCATAAAAACTTAACCTAATATCGTTAGATCAAGAGTGGAGTATAATAACTTTGAAATTAAACCTCAGATGATCCAAATTATCAAATAGTTTATGCAATTTAGTAGCTTTCTAGATAAAGATTCAAATGTAGATATTACAATTTTTTTAGAGATCTGTGAACCTTTTAATTTTAATGAAGGTTTTGAATAAGTCATTTGTATAAGGTTGTTTCCATTAAAATTGAAGGATAAGGAAAAGTATTGGTGGAAATCAAATCCCCCAAGTTTTATTACCACCTTGAATTAACTAATTAAAATTTTTTTAATATGGTATTGCCTCTGTTAAGACTAGCTTAGCTCAGGAACAACATCATCACCCTTCAGTAGTGGGATAATGAGACCTTATATGATGCTTAGGATAGATGGATGGGATTATTAAGGGGATACCTACCCCATGCGTTTAATTTTTGGATGTTGATGCAAATGTTTGTTGCTATATTGATCTATGTAACCAAGTAGTTTATTGATGTAACTTTAGGCGACACTATAAGCTTCAAAACTCCCAAGCAATTACAAGAGCTGGTTGGAACATAACAATGAACAACTATCAGTGCGGAGAAATTAAGGTAGAAACTGAAATCAAATGGTGTGAATAATATGGATGTAGTCACATCCCTAAAGGAAAAGGGAAATATTTTGACAAGGAAGATAGTGAATATAAATATGGTCACTCAACTAGCTCAAGTCATGAGTTGTAACTTTTGTGGGAGTGGGCAACCCGGTCATGGGTATCAAACACCAACTAAAATGGGACACATGAAATAACAATAGATTTTGTGGGGAACTGGCCCTAAAATAATCCAAATATCAATATGTACAATTTAGGGTGGATGAATCACCCAAAATTTTAATGGACTATTTGGGGTCAACAAAGGCAAGAACATCCACCTAGATTCGCTAATAATAACTATAACAATAGTAACAGAGGAACCTGATCCTTAAAGAGATTTTGGCAAATTTCATTACCACAACAGAGGCTCATTTTCAAAATGTTTAGGCATCCATCAATAACCATGAAAGTCTAGTTAGATAGATAGCTATACTTGTTTTAGAAAGGCCACAAGCTGTCTTACCTAGTACAATTGAGCCTAACTAGAGGGAATGAGTAAAGGCATTTTTATTGAGGAATAGAAAAGAGCTGACAAGTGATGAAAAGGAGAAAGAGTGCTCAGAAAAAACTTTTGAAAAGGAAAAGCAAGAGAAAGAAAATGAGCCAAGGAAGAAAGTAGTGTGGGAATATAAACTAAAATTTCCATATCTAGGTTGCCTAAAAAATGATACAAGAGCAGCAATTTGATAAATTTTTAGATCTTTTTAAACAATCTCATATTAAAATTCCTTCTATTGAAGCTTTTTCATAAATTTCCAAGTAAGTCAACTCTTAAATAATTTACTCTCAAATAAGAAAATGTTTAAAGAATTGTTAAGATTGAGAATAAAAGAAGAATTCTTCGCTTGCAAAACAAGCTGCCTCAGAAAATTAAATATCTAGGGAATTTTGCTATCCCATACATCATTTGATAATTTGTCTATTGATGAGACATTAGATGACTTAGGAGCTAGCACAAATTTGATGACTTATAATATGTTTCAAAAGTTAGGATTAGGAGAAACTAAATCAACTAGGATGAGTATCTAATGAGAAAATAGATCTATCAAATATCCTAGTGGAATTATTAGAAATTTTTTTGTTAAGGTTGAGAAGTTTATTTTTCCTATGGATCTTATGATCTTAGATATGGAAGATGATGTTAAGATTCCTTTAATCTTAGAAAGATTATTTTTGGTTACTGTGCAGACTTTGATAGATGTTCATGATGGAAAATTAATTCTTTTGGTAGAGGATGAAGAAGTTACATTTAAAATATATGGAGTAAGGAATCACTCTCTTAATAAATATGAAACTTGTTTTTACTTAAATGTAATTGATATTGAAGCTTGAGATGTTTTATAAAAAGAAATTAATCTGGCTTTGTTAGAGACTTGTATCATCCAACCCGAGAAAATGAATTCCTATGGTTAAGGGTGAAAAGGTTACATTTAAATTATACGAAGTAAAGAATCACTCTCTTAATGAAGATGACACTTGTTTTTACTTAAATGTAAGTGATACTGAAACTTGAGATGTTTTACAAGATGTAATCAATTTGTCTTTGCTAGAGACTTGTATCATCCAATGAGAGAAAAGGGAGATCAATGTTTTTCTATTTTTGAGCATATGGAAGCTAATGAACTAATGATATAAAAGAATAATTTTAAAAAGATCAACAAATTAAAAGGGAGGAGAACAAAGCATTCGATTAAAGACCCTTTAGACTTAGAGTCATATCGGATTTTATGATAATTTCCTGAAAATAAGTGAAAAATGTACACTAAAGCTAGAGGAACTTGATGAATGATGCCATAAAGCAAATGAGAGCTGTAGGATCTACTAAGTAAAAGCAAAGAATTGAAATGATAAAAACATTAAATATGTCAAGGAATTCAATTCAAGAGATAAAAGTTTTACTTTATAATTCGAGACCTTGATTATTCTTAGGTAAGTTAAAATCTTGATGGCTGAGTCTATTTCTTGTTGACAATGTTTTTCCTTATGGTGTTGTAAGGATTACACATCATGAAAAGGATACATTCAAGGTTAATGGACATAACTTAGGTCACGACTATGGCTTAGGCCATAACTTTGCTAAGAAAAAAATCAAATGTTATAGCTCCTGTGTAAATCATAACCTACCTGATGCCCATATAAAAAATCATAGCTTATCTCATGATCATGGCTAAGGCAATAACAGAGGTTGTTCTACCTATATATAAAACTACATCTTTAGGGGTTTTGAGAGAATTTAACCTTAGAGAGAGAGTTGCTACTACCCAAGGGAGATAACAAAACAACAAGCTAATTTTACTCAAGAGTGAAGCAATGTCAGGGGACTAAATGAAGATCAAAGTGTAGATTAAAGATAATTAAGAAATATCCAGAAATTTTCAAATGAAGATTCATGAATAGGATTTGATGAGAATTAGTTTCCTAGCTCCTTTTTTTATTTATCATTATTTAATTTATTATTATAAATATAAATTAGTCTCTTTTGAGATCTATATGGGATGAACCCTAGGATCAATACTTTACTTTTTATTCTTTGATTTAATGTAAAACTTGGATTATCTTAGATTTATTCATTATACCTATTGTCTTTGGATTGAGATTTTTGTAAAAATTATTATTTAATTTCTAATTTCTTAGCCTAATAATAACTATTCCACCAACAACTTATTCTATAGTAGCAGATGAAAGGAAAGCATTCACTTAGACACATTTGTCTGGGAATTCTTTTCCTTTTGTCATTTGATGTCTAAGCTTAAATTCAATGCCTATATAAGAATGTGGAATCAACTATGAATAGAGCTTCCACTACAACCTAGAACTATAGAGGTACATTTCCCCCCCATGTTTCAATCAACAATTGTACATTTCCCCATCATGTTTCAATCAACAACCTGCAAGAGAATAACCACCCGAACTTCCTTCAAAGAAAAGAGTCTCAAAGAGTAAAAAGATGGAAACACTTCAATTCTAGAACAACCACGTAAAGTGACGAAGGTTCGGCCACTAACATTTTTTTCTTTGCTTTTCCTTTATTATTTTCCCTATCAAAATTAGTGTCAGTTGATTCCTTCCTAATTGATGAGAGGAAAATTTTTTGTTCACTTGCTTGTTGGTAAGTTCTATACTCAACCAAATATCTTTTTACTTATACTTTCAAGTTTAATCTCTTTTATGCTTGAAGTCTTATCCTTTGAATTCTATTGAATTTCTTGTGATAGACCCGCTGTTCTTATCTTTCTATCTTCATTTTTTTTCACCATAAATGAAGAAGGCTGTAAATGGTATATAGTGTGTGGTATCTGAAGGTTCCTTTTCGACCATGGTGGTATGATTGCCAGGCCCTTTGCTCATTCACCTGTCATCCTATTGAAATAGAAGTTTTTTCTCTTTGCCCGTGCTTTCGTTTCTACTATGATAGATAATCTCATGAATAAAAAGTTTGCATTAATTTATATAGATAAAATAACATAAACATTCTAGGCTAGATTTAAACATAACACACAAAATCCATTAATTGTTTAATGCATCTTTTCAGGTTCTTAATTTAGAAGAGATTCTATCTAATCAACTAAGAGATAGAAATTATATTTCTTGAGAAAGAATATTATATAGTTATACAATTTTAATGGCCTAAGTACTTTTATTTTGAGCATGAAATTAAGAAAAACTTGAATATTCTAAGGTAATTCTCCATCTAGGTCTTAATCTCATTGATAGTTATTTCATTAGGTAAATTTTTTGGTTTATGATTTTGATTAAATTGTTTAATTTTATTTTAATTAAGAACTAAATGAATCCATCACCTATTGTATTATATTAGATAATAGAAATATGGCCAATACTAGTAATTGTAACTCTCGTAAGAGCATACTCAAATTCATTAGAGATTGTACTATAAAGTGATAAGTGCAATGGAGCTAAAGCCATAATGTGTCTAACATAGGGTTTTATAAATTGGAGGTTACTTTTGGACATCTTTAAGGGTTAGAAACCCTAGGAGCCTTCACTTAACATCATTGGACATACCAAATGAGGTAAGAATGAGGTTTTGGAAAGTGCCCAAAAGAGGAAATATCATCAACCTTGGGATTTATCAAGAGACATCAATTTCTAGATTTTCTAGCATTGGGGAAGTGAAAAAAGAGGTCTAAGCTTTATATAGTTTCTCTCTTTTCTATCCTTTGAACTTTTTTGTAAGACAAACATGTTTATTAATGGATTTTATGTTGTTTAGAGTGTTTGAACTCTTTGTAGGAATTAATCTTGAATTATTTTATGAAACTCTTACTTATTGATTAAATGAATGAATATTTGTGATGTATATTATGCCTATACCTTACAATATATTGAGAGGTTGAGCTAGGGAATTTAGGTTGGTTTCTACAATGAGAGTTGGAACCTAATAGACCTATAAACATTAAGTTTTCAAATGGTTGAAGAGAGATCTTAATTATTTGATTAATTACCTATATAATTGCTTCATATCTAGTTGAATATTTAAGAAAGGTTTTGTAGATTAGGAGATTGCAAGACTAATTCTATCATATTTTATCTAGGAAAAATTAATCACACCTTGAGGGAGGGTGATTAAACATTAGAAAATCTTAGCTCAAACATAATTGAATCAATAAGATAATAGGAAAACAAAAATAGAAATAGAACTAATCCAGAGTCTTAAACCTTGAAGTTAAAAATTCCTACACTTTGTTACTTTAATTGTTCATTTATAGTCTATTTAACTTTAGTTTATTTTTTAGATATTGATTTTGAGATTGTACATTAAACAAAGTTTAACTTGAATTAAGTGGTGAATAAATCTAATGATATTCATTATATTAAAATTATATGACTCATATGTGACATAGCATAATGTTAGTGAGTGTTAAATAAATTACTCAACAAGTTTTTAGTGCTATTACCAAGGATTTGTAGTTTAGCATCTTGATTGGTTTGGGTGATTTTGATTTAAGGGTCTTTGATACTTTTCCTTGTGCATTTGTAGGTGTATGAACATAAGAAGCATAAGAAGGTCCAATGAAGTAACCAAAGAAGAGTTTCTAGATATAACTAGGTAAGAAAGACAGTTAAGGAGAGTAAAGCACCATGAGACCATTTAAAGAAATATAGTAGAAGAAGGTGAGTAAGGAAGAGACAAAGGATACTTATAGACTTCCTGAGGCCCATATTTAATGCCAATTAACAAGGAATCACAAAGACCCTTATTAAAGAAAATATTTTCCAATTTAAGCAAACTTTGCTCAATATACTCCAATAAACTATTCAGTTATATGGAATGGCAAATGAAGATCTCAATTCTCATCTTGCAAATTTCTTGGAGATTGTTGTTAGTTCTCAAAACTATCTAACTTATTTTATGTTATAATACCGCAAATGTACGGGTTGTAACTTATAGTAAGGAAGTGGATATCGATCCCACAAAGATTTAGTTTAGTCACCACTTAACTCAGGTTATACTTTGTTTAAAAAAATGGTTTAAAATGGTTAAAAAATAAAAATTAAACTAAAATTAATAAAAATAACAATAAACAACCAATAGACAAAGTGCAGTAATTTGTTAACTAAGGTTTAAGATTAGCAGTTATTCTATCCATATTTTGCTTCCCTCTTGTATTCTTATTCCAATTATGCTTAACCTAAGACTTCCTAATATTTAATTACCCTCTCCCAAGGAATAATTAGTTGACCCTAGTTGAAATGGATTAGAATTAATTATGCTATCTCTAGACTTACCAACTTCTCCTAACTAATCAAAAAGATTTTAAGCACTCATGTTGGTGATTTTTAGCAAATAGCCAAGATCCCCCTTCAACTATTTGGAAAAACCTGAATGTTTATAGGTCTATTAGGAGCTAACTCTCGTTATACTACCCAACTCAAATGCCCAAACTCACTCTCTCAGTCTATTGAATGTTATAAGTACAATAAATATCACAAGGCATTATTCATTGAATAAAAAACATAAGAGTTCCATAAATAGTTCAAGAACAACTCT
>JAOXYD010126016.1:0-11088 GCA_028565735.1 Pinacopodium congolense | reverse complement strand
TTTTCAAGGTAAAGAGTAACCTTTACAATCTTGATTCCAAGGGTCAAAAGGAACCCAACAACCACAATCTTATTCTAAGGTCAAGAGGAACCTATCCCAAATTTTTTCAAGGCAAAGAGTAGCCTATACAGTCCACAATTAATCAAAGAACTCAAATCCCCCAAATTTAAGTAACCAATTACACTTTGAAAAGTGTTTCCCTCAATGCACAATTAAACTAAGGGCTTTAGCTTTCAATAAATGATATGAATGAATAATAACAACCTTGAAAGCCTAAACAAACTTAGTATGACAGAAATAAAAAATAAAAACCTGTATATGTTCAAGTAATATGATCAAAATAGGCTAATCACAAATTCTGGACAGTTTAAGCACTTAATGGATATTCAGCTCAAAGTATAAATATAAGTGCTTAAAAATCAAACTAAAAATACTAGAGCACTCATAACACCTTATGTGAACTAGTCACAATGAATTTATGCACCCAGAACTGATTTATATGATAAAAATTATGATCAAATGAAGAACATCAAAACTGGACAGTTTTGATGTCTAAGTAGACTAATGCACACAAATGATCAAATATTCAACCACAAATTCGAAACTAAGCATAATATGATTCATAAGAACTTAAAAAAATATAAAACAATAATAACAAATACAAAACAATAGATTAGGCAGGTTAAAATCGAATTCAAAATCAAAACAGTGAAAACATAAGCTATCTTGAAGTATATGATAGTTCTAACTCAATGATAGCCTAAACAGGTCTCAAAAATTCAAAACAAAGTTCAATCACGAACTAGAGACTTTAAATAAACTGAAAACTTCAATACCACGATTTTAGAAATAGGTTTAAGCACCTGAAATCGAGATTTAAGTTAGAACAATCTCAATAGAGACATTTTTGATATAGGAGTTTGTTCTAGCTTTAATCTGATGAAATAACACTTCTAAAATGTAAAAGATTGATCGATTAAGCTCCTAGACACTCAAGCAAGATATTAAACACAAATATGCACACTTAAAAACACAGATTGACAACAAAAGATCGAATAAGAATAAGTGCAGTGAAAGAGTGTACAGTTTGAGGCTTTTGATGAATTCAGACGATTTGATCTATTTTTGGAGTGTCTAGCATTTTGTAATTTCTTTCTAAGGAGTATATATAGTGTTTTGAAGCTTAAAGAGGGTTTAGGAAGGGTTTTTAAGACGTTACCTTTAGGCATGGAAAAATAAAATAGGATTGCAATGTGTTAAACTGCATATGATATAGGGCTTACTCTTGAAATTACTCATGAAGGTACCAATCAAGTCAAGGAGATCAAAATAGGTATGCTTACTCACGATTATTAACTCTTTCATATAATGCATGATGAGACTACTTCTTCAATGTATGCTCATTTTAATAATATTATAAGTACGCTAAAAGGTTTAGGTAAGACCTATTCTAGTGTTGATCTATGTAAGAAAATTTTAATGTCCCTACCAAAGACAGGGGAAACAAAGGTGACAGCAATACAAGATGCTAAGGACCTTAACATACTTCCTCTCAACGAACTTATTAGTTCACTCTTAATGCAGGAGATGATGATGAAAAACATTCAAGGAGAATCAGAGATACCAAAGAAGAAAAACGTGGCATCCAAAGTGGCCAAAATGGAGGAAATAAAAAATGAAGAATCGTTGCTTGGAAACAAAAATGAGGAGCTCGCATTCATCACACGAAGGTCAAAGAAGTTCATGCGAAATGCCTCAATATATCAAAAAGGTACGTCTTACTCAAAATATAAGTTATATAACACAACATGCTTTTAATGTGGTGCAAAAGGAAATTTGAGATTGCAATGCCCACACCAACAAAAAGAGGAAGAAAAAGACGAGAAGAAGGAAAAGAAGTTGTGGAAGAAAGAAAAGAAAGACTTCAAGAAAAAGATAGCAATGAAAGCCACATGGTCATAGCGATTCCGAAGAAGAAAAGATGGCCAACATATGCTTTATGGCACACGAGGTATGTTCTTCTCCTATTGAAACTGAATATGATTATATGCATGATGAGGTGTTAGAACACATAAAAGAATTAAAGAATAAGGAATTGCATGATAAGCACAAGAAAGCTTTAGAAAAATTAGATGCATGTAAATTGGAAACTAATTACCTTAGAAAAGATATGACCTTGATTAATAAAGATAATGATGAGCTTGCAATTGAAAATATTTCCCTAAAGAAAGAAATTGAATCCCTCAAGGAATCACTTGAAAATTAAACAAGGGAGAAAGAAAACAAGATAATTGATTGAGTGTTCAAAAGTTTGGAAATGATAAAGATGGTTTAGGATATAGGAATGAAAATGGGCATCTACTAGTAAAATATATTTTTTTAAGGCAAAGAACTTAGAATATGAATATACCCCTATGAAAGTTTAGAATGCACTTGGTACACTACAACTTAAGCATCATGCATTCATATACACATCAAGACCTAGAAAATTCTCCCAACATCGATGTAATCATAAAAGGACTTTCATGCACCCTAGGAAAAATATTCAACAAAATTTTTATAATGATCTTAGATACAGAAATGGCTATAGAAACACATATAGGACTTATACCCCATTATTTTGCACGTATTATGGATGTCATAGATATGTTTCTTATTTTTGTTATAATCACCTAAAAAAATTTTCAAATGGTTACAAAAATAACAATTTTCATAAGACAAAAACCAAATGGATTCTAAAAACTAGATAATTGTTCTTTTTTTATGTTTTCAATTGATTATGGTTTATAGTTTTCTATTTGTATGTTTTTTATCTTCACCATCCCTAAAGGTTCAGTATATTGAACGACTGACATAGGTCAAACAAATGTAGTTCGGTCAATTGAGGGATATGTCTGGTCGAACGATAGTTAAAGTTTAAGTGTTCGGTCGATTGATGTAGTTGGTCCAGTCAACCGATAAGTCAAAAACTTTGTTTTCTCTCATAATTAATAAACTGTCTTAAGATTTTAGTTGTACTCTTATTTTAACGCAATGTGTTAAATTTTTTGGCATATTTTTAGAGTTGTGTTTAACTTTCTTTGTAATTTCTATCTATGCAACTTTTATCCAAATTTATAGTTTGAAAGGTATGAGTTAGAAATACTAACATCTAATGACCCAAGAAAAGATGGGTACCTAAAATTGTTTTCATTTGTCCTGCAGAACAAAAGTAGAAATAAAGGGTACATAGATAGCAGTTTTTCACGACATACGACTGGGAAGCCTCACAATTTATCACTTTCAAGAGCAAGGATGAAGGATTCGTTACAATTGGAGATAATGCCAAGTGTAAAGTAATTGGCATTAGAAAAGTATGTCAATTACTTGTTGAATGTTTTACTTGTTGAATGTTGGAAACATAACTTATTAAGTGTAAGTCAATTATTTGATAAGAACTATAAAGTTAGTTTTATAGGAGATGAATGTGTTGTCTCTAAGATAGATAACAATAATATCATATTCTTAGGAAAACGGGAAAGAAATATTTACATCGTTCATCTATATAGTGTTACTAATCATGAAGATAAGTATTTAATTTCCTTTAGTGAATGTGCTTAGACTTAGCATCGACGTCTTGGGCATGTAAGTGTGGATCTTCTCGCAAAAGTCAATTTGAAACAACTTATTAGAGGACTTCCAACTATAAAATATGAAAAAGACAAAATATGTGGAGCATGTCAAATGGGAAAACAAGTAAGAAGCTCATTTCAAAGCAAAAAATCAGTAACATCTTCTAGAACCTTTGAATTACTTCATATGGATTTATTTTGATCCTACTAGGGTACCTAGCCCAAGAGGAAAATTCTACGCATTGTTATTGTTGATGATTTTAGTTGTTTTACTTGGGTCTTATTCTTAAGTTCAAAAGATGAATGTTTTAAATCATTTGTTAGTTTTTCAAAAAAATTCAAAATTAAAAGTCCTTATCTATTGCATTTATTAGAAGTTATCATTTAGAGACTTCGAAAATGATATGTTTTAATACTTTTATGATGATCATGGCATTGCGCATAATTTTTCTGCACCTAGGACAGCTCAACAAAACAGTGTAGTAGAAAGGAAAAATATATCTTTACAAGAAATGATAGGAACTAAGATAAATGAATATGATTTGCCAAAAATTTTTTTGGCTAAAGCCTTTGTATGTGAATGCCACATCATAAATATGGTGAACATTAGAGATAAGTTAGATAAAATACCTTACGCACTTTCGAGCAACAAGAAACCAAAAATTAGTCATTTTAAAGTTTTGGGTTGCAAATGCTATATTTTGAATACTAAAGATAATTTGGAAAAATTCAATTCTAAAACAAATGAAGGCATGTTCTTATGATACTCTTTATCGAGTAAAGCATATAGAGTTTATAATAAGAAGTCTCATGCTATTGAAAAGTCTATGCGTGTTATTTTTAATGAAACTAACCCTTTTGAACTAAATAAAGTACTTGAGTTTGATGATGCAGATGTATGCAAGGGATTAGAACATCTTTCACTTAAAGACAATAGACAAGCATCACAAATTATTTAACCGAGTAGAGAAGGAAGACATGAAGAGCTAAAAAGAGAATGGAGATATAAGAAGGATCATCTCGTCGATCAAATTATAGGTGATGTTCACCAAGGGGTAACCACTAGATCTGTACTTAACTTATCTCATATTGCTTTCATTTCAATGATTGAACCTAAAACAATAGAAGAAGCTTTAGATGATGAGAATTGGATTTTAGCAATGAATGAGGAATTGAAGCAGTTTGAATGAAACAAAGTTTGGACCTTAGTACCTAGACCAATAGATCATCATATAATAGGTACTAACTGGGTTTTTAAAAATAAACTAGATAAACAAGGTAACTTCATTATAAACAAAGCAAAACTAGTAGTTAAAGGGTATAACCAAGAAGAAGGAATAGATTATGATGAGACGTTTACCCTCATAGCTAGGTTAAAGGCTATTAGAGTACTTCTTGCATTTACATCTCACATGGCTTTTAAATTGTTTCAAATGAATGTTAAAAGTGAATTTTTTAAATGGATTTATTCAAGAAGAAGTGTATGTTGAACAACCCTCAGGTTTTGAACATCATGATTCATTCGAATATGTTTTCAAACTTTCTAAAGCATTGTATGGTTTAAAACAAGCACCTAGAGCTTGATATGATAGGTTAATTACATTTTTACTTGACAATGGTTTTGAAAAAGGAAAAGTAGACACCACCTTATTTCTTAAGAAAGATCAAAGTGATTTATTAATTGTTCAAATTTATGTAGATGATATTATTTTTGGTACTACTAATGAAAGCTTATGTGAGGATTTTACTAAGTGTATGAGTAGGGAGTTTAAAATGAGCATGATGGAAGAATTGAATTTTTTCCTCGAAATCCAAATCAAGCAAATGAAAGATGGTATCTCCATAAATCAATCGAAGTATACCCAAGAGCTTCTAAAGCGGTTTGAAATAGATCAGAAAAAACCCTTAGGCACATCTACCAAGTTGAACAAAGATGAAGATGGAAAAAAGATCAATATAAAACTCTTTCGAGGTACGATTGAAAGTTTATTGTATTTAACTGCTAGTCTTCCAGATATTATGTAAAGTGTTTTTTTGTGTGAAAGTTTTCAGTCTTCTCCTAAGGCATCTCATTTGTTAGCCCTTAAACGTATTTTGCAATATATGTGTGGTACTTTAAATTTAGGATAATGGTATCCTAAAAATGCATCTTTGGACTTGGTTAGATATTATAATGTTGATTATGCGAGTAGCTTGTTAGATAGGAAAAGTACATCTAGTGCTTACTACTTTTTAGGAAATGCATCAGTTTCATGGTTTTGTAGAAAACAAAACTTTATTTAATTACCTCCGACGAAAGCTGAATATGTAGCCACCAATAGTTGTTGCACTCAAGTATTATGGTTTAGACAATAACTTAAGGACTATGGCTTGCATCGTGATAGAATTACTATTTAGTGTGATAATATAAATACGATTTATTTAACTAAAAATCCCATCTAGCATTAGAGGACTAAGCATATAGAAATTTAATATCATTTTATTCGTGATCATACGCAAAATGGATTTATTAAACTTGATTATATTGATACATTGCATTAATTATCAGATATTTTTACTAAACCTCTATGCGAAAATAGTTTTTGCACAATTAGACGAGAAATTGGTATGACTGATGAACATTCCCTATGATCATTTATGTTGATTCCAAAAAAGAGGAGAAGTATGCGTTATTAAATATTTTTGTTTATCGTATGCATGAATTTAGGGGGAGATTTGGGCTTTTACATATTTTTATCGTTGCATTTTTTGAATGATTGAATATCTGAATGAATATTATAGTATGTAAAACTAGGCAAATTTGAGCAACTTGCAAATTTAAAGCCTAAACAAAAAGTATAAGTATCTAAAATTCAAACCAAAAGCACTTGGACAATCTTTGTACCTTTCACATTCTAAAAGGAACAAATTGCACACTCATAACCTGATCTAGATAGCCAAAATTGAGATTAGGAAAAGAACAAAAAAATTAGAGATAGTCTTGGTGTATCTGCAAAAACAAGCTTAAAACATATGAAATAATCTTCCAAAAATTATTAAGAACTCTAGGACATCTGAGGAAATAGAAAGAAATTATTTCATAATTTTAGAAGCAGATTAAGATAGCAAGAATCACATTTAAAGCAAAAACCGAGAAATCTAAGATAGTTTTACTGTATCTGGAAAATAAAGCTTAAAATATAAGAAATAATCTTCTAAAAATTTGAAATAAATATTAGACACACTCTAGGACACTTAAGTAAATAGAAAAACGTAATTTCAAAATTTTATAAGTAGATTAAAATAGATAAGGATGAAATTAAACCAAAATAGTGAAGAAAAGAGGTGAACAATAAAGAAGGAGGTAGCCTTGAGGTTTGAACGAGTTTTTATCTTTCAATATTGTTTCCATGGCTTCTAAAAATACCAAAAGTGTTTAGAGATGTTTTTTTTAGGGTTAGGAAGGGCTTATAGAGTTTTAATAGCGGCCCTAGCCATTGAGAAGCCAAAGATAGACGTTTAATCTCGAAATGGAAATAAAAAGCTATTAGAGGCAACTTTAATAATCTATATTCTTAGAGCTTGAATCAAAATTTTGAGTGTTTAAATAATTTTAGTGCACTCTTGAGACCTTAAGCAAAATTTATAGGATGATTTTGAAGAAATGAAAAATGATTTGAGTACTAAAAAATTAGATTGAATGATGATAATTCAAATCTAGACAAATTTGAACTATGTTAACAAATGAGTTTAAACCAAACAAATTTCAACTCTAAAGCTGAAACAAAATTACTTAATCAATTATTATGTGTCCAAACGTTGAATAAGATTTCAAACAAGAATTAAATATAATTTTAGACTATATGAAAAATCAAAATGATTCAATGATTATGTTATGAAGCTTTATGCCACTTTTAAAAACTATATACAATGCATGATCAAAATTGAGCCCCTAGATCAATTAGACAATATGTAAAAAATAAAAATATATTCAAAACAATCTAACTAAGGTATTGTAGTTTCCATATCTCTTTTTATTCACTTAACTTCATTTATGTCCTTTAAACTTCAAACTTTCCAAATGAAATCATCTTAAAATACACCTATCTTTAAATTTGACATCATAAACTCAAATTGTTTGTTACAATTATGTTTAGTTATCATCAAAAGTAAGACTGGAACCTCTCTTGGTTAAACAATATTCCCCTCTATGATGATGACAAAACATGTGATATCATAGAAAGAATAACAAATTCCAAGAAAATAAATTCATAGTATGATTATAACCAAACATCACATATTTTCAAACATGTCATATCTAACTAATACTCCCTCGTTATTCACTCATTACAAATATTTTATGCTCTCCCTGAATATATGCAATCAATAAATCATGTACACTTAGCAATATCACAAAATCCTATCACACACAACTCTCCCTTATTTTTACATCATAAAAAAGAACTGAAAGCATGCATGAAACCACAAATCAAAAGGGGTTAAACATTTATGAACATATAATAATCAAGGAGATGTACCATCAATTATGCCTAATTCTCTCATTATCATGCAAAATCTATCCTCATTCATTGTTTTAGTAAAGATTTTAGCTAATTCGTGGTGAGAATCTACAAACTCCAATTAAATATCAACATTAATCTATCATACCAAGCTCTAAGAGCTTGTTTTAAACCATGCAAAGCTTTGGTAAGTTTGTAAATATGCTCAAGTGAAATCATGATTTTGAAAACAAGGAAGTTGCCCTACATACCCCTCCTCTTTAATAAAACCATTTAAGAAATCACTTTTAACATACATTTGATAAAGGTTAAAACCCATAGGAGAGGAAAAAGTAAGAAAAAGTGTAATAGCTTCTAACCTTACTATAGGATCAAAGGTCTCTTGATAATCAATCCCTTCTTCTTAGTTATACCCCTTTGCCACCAATCTAGCTTTATTTCTCACAATTTTTTGGTCTTCATCAAGCTTATATCTAAAGACCCACTTAGTACCAATAATTTGATAATCATTAGGCCTATGTATTAAGATCCTAACCTAGTTTTTTTAAAATTGGATTTAACTCTTCATTCAAAGCTAAAGTCTTACACTCATCACCTAAGGCTTCATCTATGGTTCTAGGCTCTATGTTGGAAATCAATTCCATATAAGATAAATCTCTAAAGATTGATCTAGTTTCTATTCTTCTTCTTACTTCACCTATGATTTGGTTTGAGGGATAGTCTTTCTTAAATCTCCACTGTCTAAGTAAGCTCTCATCTCTCCTAACCTTACTTGGTTCAGTAATAGGCTTACATAGTGAAGGTTGGATATCTAAGGTGTCTTCTTGAA
This sequence comes from Pinacopodium congolense, assembly GCA_028565735.1. NCBI lineage: Eukaryota > Viridiplantae > Streptophyta > Magnoliopsida > Malpighiales > Erythroxylaceae > Pinacopodium > Pinacopodium congolense. The sequence continues at coordinate 2,149 of JAOXYD010126016.1, read as the reverse complement.
ATTATTCCAACCCTAAGTTCTCCATATCCTTGCTTGAGTCTAAGTCATCGTCATCAACACTCCTCTTAAAATCAAAAGGATTAGATTAATCAAATACAACATGCATTGTTTCTTCAATCATCATACTTATTTTTTTTAAACACTTTATAAGCTCTACTAGTAAAACAATAGCTGAAAAATATACCTTCTTCCAATTTAACATAAACCTTACCTAAATTTTCTCTAGTATTCAAAATAAAGAATTTATAGCTAAACAGTGTAAAATAAATCACTTTGGTTTCTTCCTATACGAAAGTTCATATGACGTTTCATCCAAGTAGGGCCTTATGTAGACAATAATAGATACATGACATGCACATACAATGACTTTTGCAAAAAATATTTCGGAACATAATATTCATTCAACATGATTCTAGCCATTTATTGCAAGGTTCTATTTTTCTTTTCAACAACTCCATTTTTTTAGGAGTTATAACTAATGAAAACTTATGAAAATTTTCACTTTCTTCATAATATACATCAAAAATTAATTTTTAAATTCTCTACTATAATCACTACTAATTAAATTAATCATGCAGCCTTTTGTAATCTAACCTTTTTTTCAAATTTAATAAATGATTTAAAGCATTCATCCTTACTATCAAGAAACATAACCTATGTAAATCTACTATCATCATCAACAATCACATATGCATATAATTTACCACCTAGAATTGCAATTTTAAATGATCTAAACAAATCCATATGTAATAATTCTAAAGATCTAGAAGTTGTTACTACATTTTTCTTCTTAAATAACGCCTTGGTTTGCTTTCTCATTTGACATGCATCACAAATCTGGTATTTTTCATACATTATTCTTTTTAGACCATTTAGTAGCTCCTTTTGGAAAAGATTTAAGATATGTTCCATACTAGCATAACCTAACCTCTTATGCCACATCTAAGCACCCTTATTCATAAAATAAAGCACTCAAAATTTTGGTTAGAGAGCTCATTCAAATCAATAGTATTGATATTTCCTTCCCTCTTACCAACTTACACAATACAATTATTAATCACTTTAGAGACCATACAAGATTTACCTTCAAAGGAGGCTTGGAAACCTTTATCATAAAATTGACTCATACTTAACAAATTATGCTTTAAACCTTCTACCAAAAATACATTATCAATGGTAGTGTTACTCTTACCAATCTTATCAATGCTAATTATCTTACCCTTGGCATTATCACCATAAGTGACATAATCACCATCTTTGTCTTTCAAAGAAAAAAATTGAGAGGCATCACCCATCATATGCCTGGAACATCCACTATTTAACATACCTAGTGCTCCTCTAGAAATCCTAAAAAACAAGGAAAATCATTTCACTTTAGGTACCCACATTAATTTAGGTCCTTGGGGGTTAGATCACTTTTTAGTTCCTAAAGCCTTTGGCAAACTATAGGGCCTAAATAGTTTATCAAAAAAAATCTATACAAGTGACTGAGCCTACCACAATGATCGCAAACATATGTAATTAGATGAAAATGCATGTTTGATATAAAATCGTTTTCATATGCAAATCTTAATGCATCACTTATAAAATTTCTTCCTTAATGAAATCGTAGCCTAACATGAGTGTAAGAAACATTTCTTGATGCAAGAGTATGCATATGAATGTCTAGGCTGAATGTAAATTAATTGTGGCCTGTATGCATTATGTGATGATTTTTCATTTGTGAAGAACCTACATCTTTTGTTAGGAGCATGCACATTTCTACTAGGTTGAGATTTTAAAGCACACATAAAAGCATGATGAATGTTCCTAGATTGGGTTCTATGAGATGATGCACCATTGTCAAAAGATGACCTATGATCATGTTCTTGATGAATTGCAAAACAACTTATGAGTTTTACGGTCAAAACCGCAAGTATACGGGTCGTACTTGTAGTAAAGAACGGTATCGATCCCACGATGATTAATATCTAGTCACCCTATCAATTTGGCTTACACTTTGTTCAAGATATTCAAATTAAGCAAATAAAATAAATGAAAACAAAACAAATAAATTGGACAGATGCAGACAAATTTGGGAGCAGGAGCGAGCAACACAGCCAATCGCAAGCACAGCAAACAGAAATTTCGGAGAAAAACACAAGATTTA
>JAOXYD010126006.1:0-11088 GCA_028565735.1 Pinacopodium congolense | reverse complement strand
AATTTTCATACATAAAATTCTAATTTTAAACTATAGTTCACAATATAATATTTTTTATTTTTATGTTTAAATATAGTAAATGAAATGTAATTATTTATTTATTTATTTATTTAAATTTTAATTAAATGAGAATACATATCATTTTGTGATTATTTTAATTTTTATAATAAGTTGATAGGTAGTAAATCTTTATGACATACTATTATATAAAAATATATTGAATTTATAATCAACATGCCCATCTATGTTTATATGGTATAAAAATGATAGATATAAGGATAAAATAGATCTTTTTAGATCAATTTTCATATACACATTCTTTGTAATAATTTCGCGTCATTCTAAGGAACTTTTAAATTATATTATTTGAAGTAACATATAGAGATAATTAGATAGCTAAAAAATGATAGATATAAGGATAAAATAGATCTTTTTAGATCAATTTTTATATACAAATTCTTTGTAATAATTTTATGTCATTTTAAGAAACTTTTAAAATATATTATTTGAAGTAACATATAAAGATAATTAAATAGCTTTGTAACCTTATAAATTTATTTTTGAATATTTAGATAAAATAAATTAAAATTAAAAACTTTATCTATCTTTTATCAATACCTCCATTATAATTTTTTGGTAGTTTTGTTCTCAAATAGAATTTTTTTAAAAGAAAAAATAATTAAATTAAAAAAAGCAAAAACCTAACAAAAAGTACAAGAAACATCCTTTAAATATAATAACATGATCAACTATCTACTTAATCTTCTAATTCCTACAAAACATTTGAGAATAATTTAGATTGGGTCTTTCAACACTGAATCATTCTCTTACCTAATTACAAGTTTCTAAAGTAAATGTTCTAACTTGTCTACTCCTTTTGTTGTGAAGTCTTGAGTTCCTCTTTAATCTATATTGAGTATACTACAGGGCTAAAGTTCACCTTAAAAGTTATATAATCACTCTTAGACACGTTCTGGATAAAACTGGCCCAAGAGATGACATCCATTCAAGTTGCAGCTGAACAATTGAGACCAAACCTAGTAAGATAGCATTCTATAGTTGAAAAGTGTAAGTTACTGTGGTTGCATTATTATGAGAAATAGTTATCATTTGTTTAAAGTTTGATATTGATCATTATATTGTCATTATTATATGTATTATTAAACTAATTTTCGTTTAGGTTGACAATACATTTTACTATTTAAAATTTATATAAAGATCCTATTTAAAAAAAAGTTCATTTTAAATTGTAGCTTATTAAAATTTTAAATAGAAAAATCAACATTTAAAAATATTTAATTTAAATTTTGAAAAAAGACTAAATTTCAATCAATTTAATTTTAAATTAAATATTTTTTAAATATTAAAATTTTATTTGAACTTTTTTTATATTAGAACTTTTCTTAAATTTTTATGCAAAAATAAAAAATTAAAATATATTTTTAATTTTTGTTAAAAAATTAATAATTAGTTAAACTTAAACCATAAATGGAGTCCTCCATCTTCTTGAGAGTCTGGATTAGATTAAAAAAATAAAAATTGAAAACTTTAAGAAGAGCATCTTGCATAATTATTGGTCGTGTGTGCGATAAGAGATTTGGAACAGGCATAGTTGAAATTCTATGTTTCAAATGCTTCAAAACTTCTCTCATGAGGCATGAATTGTTGTCGGGGAGGAATTGATTTGTTATCTCCATCTTCATATTCTTTTTAAGTGTCAATGGGAGGTTTATCTACACTAATACCGTTAGAGATTCTCATTCTCTATCATAGCTTTACATCACCCACCATGTATATAGCAGTCATTGATACCTTCTCCGAGTCCAAAACTTTTGCCATCATAAAGTAGTGCTCTATGTCTCATAGGAGATTATCAAGTTATTTGGCACTTTACTTGCCATTGAAAACTTATAACTCTCATACCTTTAACACAATGCTTTTTGAACAAGTTTCCAATCTTTACTTAACCAAAGCACATTTGAATATTAGGAGAATATAGCTTAACTCTCTCAAGCCTTTAGTTTTTCTTAGAGTACTCTCTTTGTTTCTTGAAGTTCCATCTTCAAAGCTTTAAATCTCTTTAAGAAAGGAACCACATTTTCATTGTTAGGGCTGGAGGACTAATGATCACCTTTCATCTAGCAACCCTTTCTATAAGATTGTTTCCACCAACCATTGTTCTCCATTAAAGCTTTGATAACAATTCTTTCATTAGTTCTAATACCAGCTATCATGGGGAATTCTTTGATGTTGAACTAAGGGAGGCTCCATACTAGGTTTTGATGATAAAAAAAAAAACTTTACTACTAATGTTTTTATTATTGTTATTATAATGGAAAGATATGTTTGAAGGGAAGGTGTTGAGTTGGAGCATTAAAGCTAAAGAGATATATGAAGGTTAAAGTTTTAAATGAAGCTCAAAGGTTATAAGAGAGAATTTGAATAAATTTTTCTTTATCGCAAGTCTTATCTTGGTCCTCTCAAGATATTTAAAAGGAAATAAGTTTGCATGATGCATTTATATGTAGTGTTTATGCATTTATATTGCTTAATGAAGATGAATTGTATATGAAAATTTTTAAATGATTCTCTTAATATACCAAAAATTGTTGGGGAATTATTTTAATGTGTGTGTTTAAGGTTTGTGCAAAAGAAATTTTTGAAATTTTAGGAAATATTTTAGTGTAATTTGAATATATTATAGTGTACCAAAAAATGTTTAAAATAAGTATATGATAAAACTGGTCGTCCAGTAGTGATTGACTAATGACTGATTAATCAATGTACTATTTTTATACAGACTAGTCAACTAATGGGTTAGAATGGTTGATTAGTGTATTTGAGTGGTCGATTAGTACATGGAAGAATCAAGTTCTAACGACTAGTTTCAACAGTAAAAATTGCATCGAATGATTTTCAATGCATATCAGTGATAACAAATAACCAGTTTAAGGTTTTTACATTATAAATAGGGATAATAGTTACATAGGTTACTCTTCGAATTTTTTCAGTTGAATGAGTAACCTTAAAATTTTTTCAATTAAGTGATTAACCTTTAAACAGTTTTTCATTTAAGGTAAAAACGTTAACTCCGTTATGTCTATACGGACGTAATAAATAGACTTTGCCACGTCAACGTCCAAGTAATAAAAGTCTCACATCAATATCTACGTACACATGCCTCAATCTTTAAAAATTTTCAATTCAATGAGCAATTTTTAAAAAATTTTTCAATTAAGTGTAACCTTCTAAAAATTTCAATTTAGTAAGAAACCTTCTAAATTGTATTCAATTCAAATATAAATTAATTTTTTCCTTATAAAAATAACAAGTGATTAATACACTAATATTTTATTAAGAAATATTGTATAGCAACTTCTAAACTTAATTAACAAATGTATAATGTATACTTAATTCCTTCAAAAGATTAAAAATTTAGTTATTGAAATAGAATAATTTTAAATGATACTTTTAATTAGAAATAATTTTATAATTAATATTTTAAAAATTATAATTTCAATAGAATAATTATTAATGATTCAAAAATATTTTATAATTGTATATTTTCAATTCAAATTAAGCATATAAATTTTTTTAAAATAATATATAATTTTTACAAGAGCCATACTTTTGTATTAGACATAGTTACAATTAAATTTATTTTTTAAAAATAATAATTAAATGTAAGTATTTTGTTTGATATAACTCATAAATTTTAAGTAATTATTATGATAAATATAATACTTTCACAAATTTTAAAATTCAAAATTTAATATTTTAAATTGTAAAATATTTTTTAATAATTTCAAATTATAAAATAATGTTATATTCTTATTTTTGAATTCTAAATTTTATTTCAAATATATTTTAAGTTATATTTCAATAGAATAATTTTTAATTATTTAAATATATATAATAGTTTCAATTATATTTCAATTGAATAATTTTCAATTGAATAAAATAATTTTTAATCTTTTAAAAGAATAAGTTATATATTTGTTACCTAAATTTAAAAGTCATTATACAATACTTCTTAACAAAATATTAGTGTATTAATCACTTATTATTTTTATAAGGAAAAATTAATTTTAACTAAATTTAATAAATTTTAAAAGATTGGTTACTAAATTGAAAATTTTTTAGAATGTTACTTACTGAATTGAAAATTTTTTAAAAAGTTACTCACTGAATTGAAATTTTTTAAAGGTAGTCATGTAGGCGTTGATGTGGCAAAGTCTGTTTGTAACATCGGTATGAACCTAACAAAATTAACGTTTTTATCTTAAATAAAATAATGTTTAAAGGTTAGTCACTCAAATGAAAAATTTTAAAAGTTACTTACTCAACTGAAAAATTCTTAAAAAATTAATCACTTGTGTATATATTATCCCTTTATTATAGTATGCGAGATATGGCTTCTTTTGTCTATCAAAGCTTTAGTTCAGAACAGTGCCTTATTTTATAACTATAGACAAATTATAGAAAATAATGGGCTGAGCATGTTTGGCACGCTTCCTGTTTTATTTTTTAAAAATTTTTTAAAATTCAGAAATAAAAAATAAACCATAAATCAAAAAAACACCACATTAATATATTATAAAAGCCAAAAAATAATATAAAAGTTAGGTTTGACTTATAACCATCATGGACGAAGCCTTTAGACTCTTGTGCATCCTGGGTAAAACAAACTGTTTTTAAGAAACAGAATAGGCAATAGGTTTGTTAATTGAAAAGGGCCGAAGATCAAGCTTTTATATCTACTCATTTTGGAAGACAATGTAAGATTTTTTTACATGAAATCTTTATCATATAAACATAAATACATAATCTTTAGGATTTTTGAATCTAATAAATTTCACAATAATAAAAGCATACCTTAATTCATAGTGTTTCCTGATATTCTTCTTAACAGATAATCTACTTAGATCTTCAAGGTATGTTTTATTTTGTTTTCTCTCTCTTAACCTTTCTTCCGTTAGTTTTCGTATGTTAAAAGATGGAATGATACATGAAAACACATAATAGGTAAAGAGAAAGAGGGAATAGTTATCCTTTTAAAATTTAAATACACCTCTTTTCATTATCTTTATATTGACATTCCATCAACGTAAATATATCAAAATATTTATTTAAATTAAACAATTATCTCCATTTAAATAATTAATAGGATCTTAAATTATTAAACCAAATTATATGGGCCACTTAATGAAATTATCCAACAATCTCCCATGTGGCCCATGTAACATAATCATGGTTTAACAATATAACACAATATGCATATAATAAAACTTAAATCCTTTTATTTTATTTAGGCCTAGCATTAATCATAATTAAGTAAAAAACTAGAAAGAATCTTAGCAGTTGTACATCTTTTAATGTAACATACATCCTTCTGCTCATCACAAAACTAGTTCATAACTTAATATGATCTATTATGAGATATATCTTAATAGTTTAACAATAATGCCTTTGTAAAAGACAAATTCTATTAAAATTCACATAATCATTCATATATATATATATATACTAATAATAAATAACAAGATGCAATATCAGAAACAATATAAATATAAATAAGCTCATAGTGTGAAATATATAAAATACATAAACAATATCATGTTGTTCAATCATGATACCCAATAATGCCAATTCTTTCGACATATTCATTAAATGTCTTTGGTGGCAATCCTTTTGTTAATAGATCTACTATCATAAGATTAATGCTAATATGTTCAATTGACACTCTTTTTTTTTAAACTTCTTCTTTACCGGCAAAGTATTTTATTTCCATATGTTTAGCACCCTTTGAATACTTATCATTTTTCGAAAAGAAGACTGCTGCAAAATTATCACAATAAATTTTCAGCGGCTTGGCAATACTGTCGATAATTCCAAGTCCTAAAATAAAGTTTCGCAGCTATAAACCATGAACTGTGGCCTCAAATCATGCCATAAACATGGCTTTTATAATGGATGCAGCAATGACAGACTGCTTCGCACTCTTCCACGAGATTACTCCTCTAGCTAAGAGAAACAAATAGCCAAATGTTGATTTTCTCCTGTCAACACATTCAACATAGTCTGAATCTGAATATCCAATCACTTCAAGATGATCGGATCTTTTATAAGTGAGTATATGATCTTTTGTTTTTTTTAAGTATTTTAAAACTTTCTTTGCAGCTTTCCAATGTTCCAATCCAGGATTACTCTGTTATCTGCCTAGCATTCTAATAGTAAAACTGATGTCTGGTCTAGTACAGGTTTGGGCATACATTAAACTCTCAACAATAGATGCATAAGGAATTCTTTCTATTTCTATGCGTTCTAATTCATTCTTAAGGCATTACTTAAGACTAAATTTATATCCTTTTTTAATTAGAATAACACTTGCGGAGCATTTGTCCATTTTGAATCTCTCTAAAAGCTTTTAGATATATGCTTTCTAAGATAGTCCTAACATTCTTTGTGATCGGTTACAAAATATTTCAATTCTTATCACATAAGATGCCTCACCTATATCTTTCATTTCAAAATTTTTAGAGAAAAACGTCTTAATCTCATGTAACAATCCAAAATAATTAGCAACAAGTAAGATATCATCAATATATAGGACAAGAAATATAAATTTTCTCCCACTGAACTTTAGATATATACACATATCAACATTATTTTCTTTATATCCAAAATTAGTAATAGTATTATTAAATTCGAGATATCATTGTTGGGAGGCTTTTTTAAGTTTATATATTGAGTTCTTAAGTTTACACACAACGATTTTCTTTTTGTCAACTAGAAAACCCTCATGTTTATTCATATAGATTTCTTCATCTAAATTTCCATTCAGAAAGGCAGTTTTCACATTCATTTGATGAAGCTCTAAATCATAATAAGCTACTATTGCCATAATAATTCTAAAGGAATCCTTTTTAGAAATAAGAGAAAATTTCTTATTATAATCAATGCCATCCATTTAAGTATAACTTTTGGCGACAAGTCTAGCTTTATATTATTCAATATTACCATTAGAGTCTCGTTTGGTCTTAAAGACCCATTTACATCCGACTCTTTTACAACCTTCTGGTAATTTAACAAGATCCCAAACTTGATTTTCATCTATAGATTTTAACTCTTCTTTCATGGCGTCTAACCATTTATTAGAATTTTCACTTTTCATGGTTTATGAAAACGAAACTGTATCATTATCAATATATAAATCACCTTCTACTTCTTGTAAATAAACCACATAATCATTCAAAATGGTCAATCTCTTTTGTCTTTGATATCTTCTTAATGCAATTTCACGCGACTCATTTACAACATATTTATTAACGATAACTTCATTATTTGGAGATTGGTCATGCATTTGCAGTTCTTGATCATGCATTTGTTGTTCTAGTAAGTTGTTAAAATTTTTAATAACTCTAGGAACAAACACTTGAGAAGAAGTTATAGGTAAGAAAACTTGCCCTTTAACTTCTTGAATATTCATTTTACATGACTCTAAACTCTCACTAATTTCTTTGTTTTTGATGAATCTAGCATTTCCAGTTTCAACAATTCTTGTACTATGATTAGGACAATAAAATGTATACCGTTTAGACTTTTCTGGATAACCAAGGAAAAAATCACTGGTTGTTCTTGAATCCAATTTCTTTTCATGTGGATTGTATATTCGTACTTATGTCAGATAACCCCAAATATGTAGGTGTCTTAAACTAGGTTTTCTTCTTATTCACAGTTCAAAAGATGTATTTGGACCTACTTTACTAGGAACCCTATTTAACAAATACACGAAAGTTTTTAGTGCATACATCCATAATGATAAAGGTAGAGAACAATGACTTATCATACTCCTAACCATATCTATTAAGGTACGATTACGCCTTTCTACTATATCATTTTATTGTGGTATACCTGGCATTGTGTATTGAGCACATATACCACATTTTAAAAAAAAATTAGCAAATAGGTCAGGACGTTGTCTATTTTTATTATATCTTCTATAATATTCACCACCTCTATCAGAACTGACAATTTTCACTTTTTTTATCTAATTGTATTTCTACCTCATTGATAAATACCTATAAGGCATTACTGATTAAGATTCTTCATGGAGTAAATAAATATAACCACAATGCGCAAAAAGTCAATATTTTTGCTCCTGGGCCTACTCGCATGATTTTGGGCTTTTGCATTTTGTGCTTAGAATGTTGTACAAAGTTGCCGACCTACAGAATGCTTTCACCTTTACGGTCAAAAGCGAAACGACATTCCTAAATGAACTCGTTGCTTTGCGATGGACACAACCTTCTGTGTGTCGAAATTCGCTGTTATCCTCGAATTTTGGGGAAATTTTGGTCCGATAAGACGTTTTTTTACATCAATTTTTTGCGACATGTTGTGCTTTTAGCCCGGGAACGTCGATATACTGTATCTGCATCTCTATTAAACTGCGCAAAAAGTCATGCCGTGAAAATTTATCAATGAAAGTGATGAAAAACTTTTCTTCACTAAATAATGGAATATCAAAAGGCTCACATATATTAGTGTGTATAATTTGAAGGAGCTATATGTTTTTTGTGGTTTTTTTTAATTGTGTGCTTTGTATGTTTTTTCTTAATACAATTCACACAAATTCCAATATCAGTAAAATCTAATTCTGAAAGAATTTCATTCTTTACTAATCTAGTCATTCTATCCTTAGATATATGACTTAAATGTTTATGCCACAAGTAAGCTGAAGTTTCACTTATAAAACTTCTTTTAGTATCAACATTATGATGTAAGGTCAACAGAGTTTCAGTAAAAAAGTTATCAATCTTTAATTTGTACAAACCATCACAGATTATACCAGAACCAATAAGACAATTATGTTTGAATAAACTAAAACATCTATTGCCAAATTTAAAGGGATATACAACAGCATCAAGTTTAGACAAAGAAATTAAGTTTCAAGAAATTGTAGGAACATAAAGGGATTTGAAAATATCTAAATGTTGTCCTGTGTCTAAAATCAAATGGCAGGTTCCAATGGCTTCAACTGGAGCTTTGATTCGATTTCCCATGAAAATATACTTTTCATTTGGGTTTATGGTTTGAGTCGTAAGGAATTCCCGCATCGTATTAGTAACATGAGTGGTACATCCAGAATCAATCCACCAAGTATCATAACAAACTTCTGCTAAATTAGATTCGAAACATACTAAAGCACTAGGCTTACCTTTCTTTTTGAACCATGCCTTACGTTTCAGACAATCCTTCTGATAGTGTCTAGTTTTCTAATAGAAATGGCATCTATCGTTCCTTGGTTAATTCTTAGAAATTGAAGATGATGCATTATCTTTATATAATATATCATTTCCATTTCTTTTCTCCTTTTTGAACTTCTTTCTAGCTCCTTGATTACCTACGAAATTAATTGAATAAATTATTTGTTTATTAAGCCTTACTTCTTCTTGAATAATCATACTTTGCAGTTCATTCAAATTCCATTTGTCTTTAATAGTATTATAACTCATTTGGAATGGACCATATTCAAGGGGTAAGGAATTAATAATAAATTGCACAAGGAAACTTTCACTCCTTTCCATTCCCATGGATCTTAATTTTGCTGTTGTATTTATCATTTCAGTAAGATGCTCGTGTATAGTACAAAAACCATCGAACTTTATAGTGGTCATCATACCTATTAAGGTTCTAGCAAGAGATTTATCAGAAGACTCAAACTGAGAAATGTCTTCAACAATCTTAAGATATTCCTTAACATTTTTAGTTTTAGAAAGTGTAGCCTTAATGTTGCTAGACACAGTCATTTGCATAAATATTAAACTTAGTTTATTTGATCTTTCCTAATGTTCATGAAAAGATTGTGCTTCAACACTGCTATTATCAGTAAGTGCAATGGGTTTATTAGTTTGGAGTGCCAGTCAAGTCCTTGGATTCCTAGGTTGAACTGAACTTGTTCACACCATTTATTAAAATTAAGCCCGTTAAACTTTATAATAGAAGAAGCTTGTAATTAAATAGTAACATAATTGAATGCTGCAAAATTTATATAAGAAATACTCTACGTTAATGCTTTGAATCATAATTTATACACGTAATAAAATTAAATAACAAATATATCAATAATACACATATATTGTGATTTTCCTTTGGGTAAAACAACAATATTTAAATACATAAATTAATGCTTAGTATTATGTTTACATAATTGATATTCATACATACTCTAATTATATATATTTGTTATTTTTGGATATACGAAATATATCTAAGAAAGTATACTAATTAATCCCGACTATGTTCATTGATATAAAATTAACTAATCAACCTTTGGGCAATTCTTAAATATTTTAATATTAATGAACTTTAATATACCCATTAAATATATCATTATGTCATTGCAATTATAAGCATCACATTATCATGGGTAACTATATATGTTTTAATTTGATATTTATAAAACTTTTATAATTTGGCCACTTTGGTGACTAACAACTTATTCATTATATAAATATCAAATTAAATAAATGATATTCTTGTTCATATACATAATCATTAATATGTTATCCTAAATTATATTATGTATTAAAATTTCAAACATAATAAGAAAATTTGAATCCCGTTCACGTGTCAATCACCACTCTAAATAATTTCTATAAACAACTAATCACAACTGCATGGTAACGTCAACTTGGCAGGGAAGCATTCATGTAGAAGAACTTATATCAACAACTAATTATGCAGCAATTATTAACTTAATAAAATGGGATCTTACCAATGTCCAATCACGTGGCTTCATTAACAGTATGTTTGGTTTATGGTAATAGCTATTCTATTATCTATCTATTTCTAATAATTAGGAATTTTTTATTTAGTTAACAAAAGCTTACGAAATAACTATTACTAGGAATAAGTATTCCTTATTTTTAGGAATAAGTAAAGATCATTGCCAGTTGTTTTTAGCTATTTTAAGAATAGTTTAATCCGTTGTTTACTTTTCTCCTTAGCGTGTCTTCTTCACACCTCCCAGCAGAAACATTATTATTATTATTATTATTATTATTATTCTTATTATTATTGTTA
>JAOXYD010125997.1:0-11089 GCA_028565735.1 Pinacopodium congolense | reverse complement strand
CTTTTGAGTTGAGTGAATTTACAGCTTCAACATTTCCAATAATGCAATGGTGGAAGGATCATTATGAGCAATTTCCAATTATGTCGGCCATTACACAAGACATATTTGCGTCTCTAATTTCAACGATTACCATTGAGCAAGCTTTTAATGCAGGTGGAGATATTTTAAAGGATTATAGATATTCAATGACTTCGGAATCTTTAGAGGCCCAATCTTGTCTTGATGATTGGAAGAAAGCAGAACGACGACAACAAGAGTTGATGAAACCAGATGCTTCCCAATTTATATGATTTTGACACGGATATAACCGGAAGTGCATACGAATCCGACGACGTTGCAGGTAAGTAGCTCTCTCAAAAAAGGTAAGAGAACTACGAGGGCTTTGATTCCTTTTCACTCAAGCGTTGAGCATACGTAGACAACTTAATTTTTAAAATTAAGTTCAAGCTCATTATTTTATTTGATTTTTCCTTCTAATTTATATATAGTTGTCATATATTTTAATTCATTTAATGTTATATTTTATATCCAACTTATTATATTTGACAATTTTTAAATTTTCAAATTTAAAAATTTTAAGTTTGGAAATAAAATTATGAATAATAAAACAATGATTATGGTTAAATCGACAGTTAAACCATAACCGGATGTTTTCAAATCGTAACCGTAACCGGTTGTTTTCAAATCGTAACTTAAACTGTAAACTGGCAGTTAGGTTAAGGTTTATATATTTTTATAAACCATAACCAACGGTTTATTAACCGTTGTCAGGTTTAGTTGATTATGTTAAAGATTGAATGGTTTTAAATTACTTTATGTTTTAGATTATGACATCTTTTGATCATTATGAGTTCCATGTTTAAAATGTATAGTTCTAAAGAAAAATGTGCTTTCTTTTAAAATATCGTATCATGTTGCTTTAAATTGAAAAAGAAAAAAGAAAAAATGAATTAAGTAGTTGCAACGAAAAAAAAAGAACAAAAAAAACAAAAAAAAAGTAATAAGTGAATTTATTCACTCTGCTGGCTTTAAACCAATTAGTTGAAGTTTATGAATGGAGCTAGTAGCCAGTTGATAGGAGGTGATTTGATTGATGTATCGAGGATGGTCACGATAAAATGTTCATCTTCGTGTAATAAGATTACTTGACCTCTCAACTAAACTTCAAAAAGCTCACATTTTTTTTCTTTATGTTATGGATTTAATGAATAAAAGATGTTTGATGGTTTTGAAAGATGATACATCTTGCTTTAGCACTATTCATTTTGCATTTGGAATGGAAGTGCGATTGAGTTTGAATTTTATGAAACATGAATTGATTTAAAGTTATTTGTGACTTAGTATGCTTTATTGGCTATATACCATGTTTTAGGCACAGAATGTTTAAAAACCCAAGGAAATTGGTTCATTAATTATGATTGATGAATTGGATAAGTTTTCTTATGCTGGTAGGCCATGTTGAACTTGATGATTTAATCATTTTCTTGATGACAAGCAAAGTTTAAGTATGGGGGAAGCCTTGGTTTCAATGTATTTTCATATGAATTGAATCCAATTTTAAGGTACATTGCTCCTAATTTGCTGCTAAGTCATTTAATTATGTTTATAAATGCTTAACATTGTAGATGGAAGCTAAAACTTGAAGAAAATCTAAGATTATATAGTAAAAATTCTAAAATTTAGACTAAAACATCAACTTCAGCTAGCCTACCATTGTGCTTCACATCCCACCATTTTACTCTCAAAGATAGGGACCATTACGATGTTTTCATAGATTGTCGTTGTACTCTTTTTAAGCATTGTTTGGGTACCAGTTGACGAGTTTGTAGTTGGATCTCTCATTCTATTGGTTATAACTTGCACAAGTTACTTCCCACTTATAGCTAACATATATATAGAGGTTTGGAAGCCAGAGACAACAAAAATAGATAGAGAGAAACACGTTTTCCAGATCAAATTACAGATTCTCTTAAAATTTGGGGCTCCTAATTAGTGCTCTTCATATTTTATGATTTTCTTTGCAGATTTAAGCTTTTTTTATGAATTGTAAAGGCTTAATCACGTGTCTTAGACCTACAAGCATGTTTATAACTCCATTTGGTGCATTCTAAACCTATCTTTTATATTGAAATTCACTCTTAAGCTTATATATTCAATAACATGAGTTATATACATGATATCATTTCTTTCTTAATTTAAATGAGTGACTGAACTAGTTTATGGTTGAGGAATGGTTCTTTGATGATCTGATTACATGCTTAAACGTGATTAAGGGATATCTTTTACTTATTTGGATGCTTAAATTTTGTCTTGAATAGATTGTTTAATATTAAGATGATAAATGGAGAAAGAAGAGGAATAATCTCTTAATCCATTAGAAAATCAATAACTTGATTTTAATCAATACAAGATTAATGAGTGGTTAATCTAGAGGGTATTAATCTGAAATTTAAAATTTTTCGATTAAGCTTGTTACACTTTAAGCCTTCTTTTGGATTATTTAAAAGTATATCAAACTTTAAACTTCAAAAGTAAGAGAAAAGACATTTATTTAATCATAACCTTGTCTTGATTTAGTGAAGTTGCCCTACAACAAGTCCCTTGATCCTTCATTAATCCATTTTGATGAAGTTGGATGATGAATTATGGGCTTATCGAACTGCATTCAAAATGCTCATTGGAATGTCTCCTTATAAGTTGGTTTATAGAAAGGCCTGTCATCTTCCAGTTGAATTAGAACATCGAGCCTATTAGGCTATCCATTTTCTGAACTTTGATTCAAGGAAGGCCGGTGAAGAAAGACTTTTACAATTGAATGAGTTAAATGAGTTTTGATTTGAATCTTATAAGAACTCTAATTGTATAAGAAAAGGACCAAGAGATGGCATGACATGCACATCATTTAAAGAGACTTCAAAGTTGGTGATAAGGTCTTGGTGTATAATTCAAGGTTGAATCTATTTCCATGGAAGTTAAGGTCTAGATGGACAGGCCCTTACAATGTGACCAAGAGTTGTCCATTGGGAGCGATTGAAGTTAGCAATGGTCACTCAACCTTCAAGGTTAATGGGCAAAGAGTGAAGTTATATGTGGCTAGTTCAGTTGAGGAGTCTTCTGAGACTCTTTCACTATTTAATCCTCATTGAACTAGGTAAATTATCAAGTTAGATAGGTAATTGTGTGTGTTTTTATTTTATTTTGGGTGTTAGGATTGAATAAATCAAGTGTTGAGGTTTTAAAAGTGTGTTTGAATTAAGTTTGGTGTGTTTTCCTTAAGTTTGATGAGTTTAATTTAGTTTTAAGAGTGTTTTTAAGCTTTAATCTGAAGCAATTTGATGAATAATTAAATCTATGTTGTTTAGACTTGATTTTGAAGGGATTTGGATGTGAAATTGGATTGAAATTGGAGTTAGGAAGGCTTAAACAAACCTATAACGGTGGTCTGTTAGCCCACGATTATAAGATGATCCATCCACCATTGAAGCAATGCATTCTGTGTCTATTATGGTGGGCTGTTCTTCATATAACAATGCTGTTGTATGAAGAACAGGGTGCATTATACCCCACGTATGGTGATAAAACGACGTAGTTTCACTGTTCATCGTCTCCTTCCTCTCAACTCTTCCGGAACCCTAAATCGCCCCCAATCTTCTAACTCTTATAACTTGCTCAATTCTTAACCAAATTAGACATTCTTGGTGTCCATTTGTCACATTTTCTGCCTTCTACTAGATTATACCATCAATTTGTCAGAAAATCAACAGATTTTCCACAATCTGCTTTGCAAGTTCTAGATCTTTTTCTCTCTTTAAGGCATTCATTTTCAATTTTCTTCCAATATAAGTCTCTATTTGCTTAGATTTTGGTACCATTGTGTTAGAAATTCCATTAGCTTTAATTTGGTACCAATTTTATTCAGATTAATTGTCTATAGAAAATCAAGAATATTCCAGTCAAAAGGGAATATTCCAGTGACTCTTGCCGAAAAATTGTCTTAATTTTTATATGGAATTCCGACATGTTTGTGATTATTATTTTGCATAGATTACAATCACATGGTGCCTAGGAGAAAGAGATTGGCCTTTGACCTAGTATGGTTCACTAGTTAAGAAAATTTTGACTGGTTCGAGGCCCATATGGGGAATGAATTCATTGTTGAGCGACCCATCCATCCAGAGCTTGAAACCATCTTCGATATATCTGGCGCTTTTAGGACCTTTGGATGGAAGGCCGTAGTTACCTTTGCTTATCCGTTCTACCTTGACCTAATTCAGGAATTCTTCACCAATATCGAAGATAAGGACGAGACAGACACTATTGGGATTCGCTCTATAGTTAGAGGTATTCTTATTTATCTCACTCGTGCCTCGATTTCTGTATTATTAGGAGTACCAGATGAGGGTAGCATATTTGTTAAGCAAAGGGATCCACTTCATGGTAATACCATAGCTTCAGACCCCATTTTTTCTATTGCTACTGCTAAAGATGCCCTAAGACTGACTATGAATTCAAGGGGCTATATTACTGCTTCATTGGGAGATAGGGAGTGGATTATAGTCGGGATAATTAGTCATAATGTTGCTCCCCGAGCTAATGGGCTCAATGAGATGAGGTCTATGGATGTATACCTCCTATATAGGATGCTGCATGGTTTAGGCATCATTCCAGGGATACCGCTTGCTGTGTTTATTATTTTGTCGATGAGGGATGTAGTGAAGCTCAAGAGACCCAACAAGAACTTTTGCTTCCCTTGTTTGCTCAAGAGGATCTTTAAAGATGTGGGAGTTCCTTTGGAGTTCGAGGACTATACAGCTAGAAATGTCCTCAACGCCAGTATGCTCAAGCTTTGGCAGTTTACTTTTCGAGGAGGCATTTGACGTAGGATTTGTCTGGGAGAGGCCCCACATGATGCTCCGGTACAGCTTGACATTCTTGTTAAGATGGGCGAGGCTTCTTCTGAGGCCACTCCTAGTGTCATTCCTCCTCGCCCACCTTCGCCTGTTGCTACTTCAGTTCCTCCTCCTCTACCGGCTTTGGATGATCCTCAGATTGTAATGATGCAATATTTGATCTCCATGGAGTGTCGTATCTATTCTGAGCTTTTTAATTTTCGTTCGGAGTTCTCAACATTTCGTTCAGATGTTACTCATTGGCTTGATGGTCTTCAGCATCAGGTTGATGACTTGACTGCTCGTGTGAAGAGTTTCGAGGACTATAAACGTTACAGGGATGGCGATGACCCTGCTTTCTAGTTTGTTTGATTATTATCTTTTGTTGCTTCAGTTGTTTTGTTCTTTGTTTTTTTCAATTCAGTAGTATAGGTTTCCCTTTTGTAGTATAGGATTTTATTTTTTTTCATTTTAATCTAATAGCTTTGGTGTTATATATTGCTCCTTCCTGTACTGATTATTCACATTTATATAAGTGGAGCTTCTTTTGGCTATTTCTTTGTGTTGTTTTTATTTTTCTTTATTTCAGTTACTGCAAGTCAATTCCAATACATCGATGGTACTTTAAGGATATATCATACGGGTGTATTTCTTTCCCTTCTTCCCTACATTATGCTTTTCATTATTAATTTCACACATTGAGGACAATGTTTAATTTAAGTGTGGGGGAGGGATTTACTGGTTTATCACTTGAGTATAGTTTGTTTGATAGTGATTTGATTTATCATCTATTTCATCGTGGTCTATAAATTGTGGAAATTTTTTTTCGCTTTTGGATCCTTTTTATTGTTCATGTTTTCATTTGAATTTAATTATTTTGGTAATTGGAAATGTTATTTGATTCATTTTGATTATTAAGGACTAAATGCCTTTAATTTAATTCATAATTTGGAAGGTAGATACCTAAGACTATAACGATATTCCACATATAAAATGCAACTTTCTGAGTTATTTTGTGACGTCTTTGAAGACATTAACATCAGTTAAAGAAAAAGAACTAGAATTAACCCCCCAAAGAAAAAAAAAGAATGATTACTTGATTAGTTAGATAAGTGAGTAGAACAACTCCTCTGATTTCGAATCTTATATCATTTGAATACTTAATCTGGTGAAATTGATTTAAAAATTTTATTTAGTTATTTAATTTATCTTTATTTAATTATAAAATTGGTCATCAAATTGGATATGTTGGATAATAGAGAAGTGGAAAGTACTAATAGTCTATCAACATTCCATATTAGATGACATCTAAACTTATGTTAGTTATACTGTGATACAATAGGTGCATTTTCCTATTAAAGATCTTGGTATTGTTTAATTTGAGATTTTGGATTTCATATTATTAAAATATAGAGAACTATAAAAGACCCATCAAGTTTTTATACCCTTATCTCAATTAGTCTAATCATTTTTTTCATTTTATATTTTATTTTAGTTTTATTTGACACACTTAACTATATTTTTGTGGCTACAAGTAAACAAGGTAATGCATGAAAAAATCATTAGTGGCAGTACTACGAATGGAAAGACAGCTAAGAAAATTCAACTAATAATTGTATAGTAGATGGGATGGTTTACAATAACCATTAGAGTCATACCTATAATGCAATATGGATTAATCAAACTTAATCTAGGTCACATCCATTATATTACTATCAGTAGTAAGAAGAACAATTAAGGTTAAGAGAGTTACTAGTGAAGATTATATCCATAACAAAAGCTTGATTCAAAGGTATAAAGGCCTCAATCCACATTTTATTGGAACAAGTTAAATAACTTGTTCAACAAGAAGAAGAGAAAAGGATGAAGGAATTGCTAGTTAAAGTTATATAAAAAAACAGAAGCTTAATTCAAAAGTATAAAGACGTCCCTACATAACTTAGCAACATAATTCGGGTAAGTAGTTGAATTAATTATGGAACAAGAGTGATCAAGTTTTCCTAATATTACAAAATTGTGGCCAAGGGCGTATGATAAGGATGAATTTACAGCAAGTGAGGGATAATAATAGTAGATAAGGATGAGAACACAAAAGAAGCTATTAACATTAGAGTCATTAAGGAAGATAATTAGGTACCTTTTCTTATTGGTTTTATTATTATCACAAATTTTAACTATAGGCAAGAGACTTGGAATCATGATCTTTTTCAAGTGTACCTCACATAATATAAAGGAGGTAAAAGGAGAAATCAAAGTTAGATATTGTTACTTATATACTTTTAGTTGACCATATAGTATTTTAAAAAATTCGCTGAAGGTATGGATTGAAAAAGGGAATAATCTTTCTCTAAAATTAATGTTAAAAGACCTTAAAGAACCATATGTTGAGAGGCATCCTAGCATTAATCCTATCTCTTTTGATTACTTTCTAATTTGCTTCATAGAACTTATTGCATCTAGGTTTCTATTTTGGTATGATTCATTTTTATTGCATTTGAATGCGACGTTATATTTTAAGTTTCTTTGAAAAATTTTTTCAATTTTGGTTTTTAATGCTATTTATTTAGGAATGATTTTACATGAGAATGATTTAGAGAGACTTTGGAACATAAATTAAGCAAAAATTACAGAAATTGCTAGATTGGAAATATGTTATATAGCCTGGTCCGCAGTTGCTAGACTCGTCACAGTTAAGAAAAGCGGGGGCTTGGAATTAAGAAATATTGAAACTACATCGTGTTTCATAAAATATTCAAGGCTTTGTTTTTTAAAGGCACTAGTTCCATATGCTTGTTGTCCCATTTCCACCTTAGGAACTTGTTTTCTATTTACTAATTTTGTAAAGGTTTGGAGACTCTTTACAACCACTTTCCATAGTCCTATACTCATGCCCATTATGAAACACTTAATTCTAATTTTACAACTCAAGTAGTTATTACCATCAAACAAAGGAGATACATCTATGCCATCTCCTAAAAGTTCCATTATCTTTACTAACTTATTTCTTTAAATTATACCTAGAAGAGATTAAAACTTTGATACCAATTATTGGCCCTATTGGGCATCTAAGAGGGGGCTAAATTAGGGGCCTTTAGTTCACTAATTTTCTAATTTGTGGAATCCAAAATTCAATTCCTAGTTCACCAAATTAAAATATACAAACAATAATATAAACAAAAAATTATACAACTTATAAATAAATGCACAAACGTAAGAGATTAAGGGGGTAATGAAAACAAAAAATTTATACTAGTTCCAAGATGTCCACTTTCTCCTACATCTATATGGGTTGCATAACAGCATCATTGATCTCCTGATGAATCTCTGTTATGCTCTTAGAAAAATACATAAAAAATTAACCAAACCATTTCCAAAAAATCCTAAACTATTCCAATCACTTTAAAATGTTTATTAACTCATTCAAGCACACTCCATATCTTAATCTAATTTTACATAACTCAATTCAATCCTACAACTTATCACATACAAATTCATCCATTACCAACTTTCCTTAACCAACTTGTCTTACCAATTTAATTTCATTAGAACAACAATATCCATCTAATAAACCTTGTCTTAGCGTTAACCTTATAAAATATCTTGATATAGAGTGATTAGTATGAATAAAAACATTAGATAATGTAAAATAGGACTTAAATTTATCAAAGTTATATATTATTGCTAACAACTCCTTCTTATATTTATATAATTCCCTTATGAATCATTCAAAGTTTGACTATCATAATTTATTGGCTAAAAGTACTCATCTCTTCGTTGCTAAATACATTACCTATTACGTAATGACTCGCGTCACACATTATTTCAAAAAAGAATACTATAGTTTAGGGCTGTTATGATTGGACCATTAATCAATTTCTCTTTCAAAATATTAAAATAATGTAACACCTCATTAGAAAAATTAAAAGGCACGTCTTTTTCAAGAAAATTTTTTAAAGGCCTAGTAATCTTGGAAAAATATTTAATAAATTTTATGATAAAAACTAGCATGTCAAAAAATGCTTCTAATTTCTTTGACTAATGTGGTTTATGGTAAATTTTCAATTCCTTCAATTTAGCTTCATCTATCTCTATTCCTTTGTAAGAACTCTTGTGGCCTAAGACTATCCCCTCTTCTGCCATAAAATGGTACCTATCCTAATTTAAAATTAGATTGATTTCTTCACATCTTTTTAACACATTTTCTAACTTGTGGAGGTAAGCATCAAATGAATCACCAAACATAAAAAAATATCCATAAATACCTTTATAATGTCTTCTACCATGTCATCAAATATGGCCATCATACATCTCTAGAAGTTGCAAAGTCTTAATGGTATCATTCTTTTGGCAAACATACTATATGTACAAGGATACTTCATCTTATGTTGATCATCATAAACTATAAGATTTTAAAAGTGACTCGACATCTCTTCCAAGTTCCTTGTTGAATCATTCAATCTCCCATAATTAATGAACACTCTCCACTTGGTGAAGAACTTATTAGAATTAGTTTGTTATTTTCATGAGATACCATCGACATGCCTTTTTTCTTTGGTACGATCTATATAAGATTTACTTAAGAACTATCAGAAATAGGATTAAAAAACCCCCGCATTTGGGAGTCTAATTGTCTCCACTTAAGAACTTCCTTTATGTTTGGGTTAAATCATATTTATGGCTATGTACAAGTCTTGTTATCTTCCTTCATAATAATCTTATACATGTAAAAGGAGGGTCTTATTCATCTAATATTAGAAACCATCCGTGCTATAGGTGTCTTCTGCTCTCCTAAAATTCTAAACAACTTCTCTTTATACTCCTATTTAAGTTAGCAACTGTAATAATGAGTTTAGAATTCTCATCTAAAAAATCATACTCCAGGTGTTCTTGAAGTTTCCTTAATTAGAGCATTTATGGCTCTTCAGTTGATGGTTTCAACCTCTTTTTGCTAGTTCTATCAATCTCTTCAATTTTTATTCTTGCACTAAACAATCACTCACTTCAAGGCACTCTTCTTTGGCCTCATGTGAGGGGTTCCATTGCACACTTTCCCCTCCTTGCTCTAGACATTATTTTAATAGATCTTGGATTATAAACTCCTATACAGATAACGAAACAATATAATCCACAAAATCCATAAAATAGTAAGTTTCATCATTGGCTAGGGGATATTTCATTAAATTATAAGTCTTAAAAATGACTTCTTTACCCTTTACCATCAGGATTTCCTTCCCTTTATGAAAATTTAAGGCCTTATTTTCACTAAGGAAAGGTCATTATAAGATTAAAGAAACATCTATAACATCATCCATGTTTAAAATCTATATCAACATCTATATCATCATCCATATTCCACAAAAATGGTAAAGAATTTATCATTTAGAATCATGTCTGATAACTTTTCCAAATTCCTTTTATTTTAAAATTTTTTTCAAGAATTTTGCAGATATGGGAATCTAGACAAAGCATTAAAAAAAAGCTAATATGTAGTTATTCAAAAAGTTCACGTTGTTTACTAAACTGCACATCCATACATGCATCCTTTTTTAAGGAATTTAGGATAGGATGGTCTTGGCTTAAACTCCGTTATATAACATTGCTTGTCACCATTTATATCATTCTTCGCACCTATATCTATCTTTTCTTTGTTAACAGTTAGTTGGTTCTTATCCTTAGGCTCACTAATAAGCTCCTACCCACTTCTCAATGTCAACACTTTAACATGCTCCCTTAGATTCACCTCGATATTGTTATAAAAGTTTGTATAAGGTCTTCTAGTAATTATCTTGGCTAGTTATCCAAAATTTTTTTTATCTAAGTTGTTAATTAAAGCACGTCAATTCCTTTAAGAAGTGCATGAACTCTATAAGTGAGCTTTGGACATAGAAATAAACTTAATCATTAATTCTTCTGGGCTTGATTTCTTCTCATGTTATTGATGACATCGCAAACGAAACCATCTAATATTGGCTCAATTATTCTAGAAGAAATTGAGATGCTGTCTTTACCTTAGAATGTAGGTGTTACTACAAAGGTTGTTGTTAGGGGTCAAATTGATATAGTTTTAATGGTTAATTTGTTAAATTCATGGCTTATTATGTTTAATTTGTAGAATGGAGCTGATGAACCAAGGGAGGTTCCAATCTTGGTTTTGATGATAAAAAAACATGCTTAATCACTAATGGTTTGAGTTTATGATG
>JAOXYD010125986.1:0-11090 GCA_028565735.1 Pinacopodium congolense | reverse complement strand
AAGATGTATTTGACTCTTGAGTTTCACATTATATTTACAGGAAATGAAAGCTCAAGTTTTTCCAGAGGATCATCTAGAACTTCTAAAGGGTGTAAGCGGTGCTTTTAGGCCAGGGGTTTTGATAGCTCTTATAGGTGTAAGTGGTGCTGGCAAAACAAATTTGATGGATGTTTTGGCTGGGAGAAAAACTGGCGGTTATATTGATGGAATCATTTTAATATCTGTCAAAACATGGATAAACACTTATCCAACATCCACATTCAAGGTAGAAAAATTAGTTATGTAATGGTCAGATCTGTACCTATGGAGGACCAATAGTGGGGGAGGAGCCTTCGTCACTGCTGGTTGTTGGCGCTGGAGTTGGAGCGATGATGATCTAGTGGTTGTGCCGTCAACGGTTGTGATGGACGAAGGCGATGGCTCCACTGGTCAAAACTTGAGATGGAAGGAGACGATGGCTCCACTAGATGCGTTCGGACGACTGACAGCGATGGTGCTTCGGGACTGTTAGAGCGACGAAGGAGGAGAACGGCTAGGTAGGGTCTTTGGTAAGGACGAGAAGAACGCAATTTCGTCTTGTGTTTTAAAACATAAATTTTGTTTTGCCTGCAACCGAAACCAAACACGATATGAACGTGATTTTTGTCCTCGGTTTCTGCGAAAAAGAAAACAATAACCCAAAACCAAATATAACATCGTTGACGAACAGGCCCTTAGCATGATGCTTGCCATAAGACCCTTTTTTTTTTTGGCTCCAATGCAATGTTCAAATTGGATCAAGGAATTAGCACAAAGATTAACATTTGTATTGTAAAATAAGAGTTAAACGAAGACTTTAAAATGACGTCATTCATGTCTCATAGATCACCATTTAACCCCTAGAAATAGAAGCATAACGACAGTTTACTCAACTTTCAATGGCATTGTTGTGCCTAGACTAGACAACTTTTATACGTCATGGATAGGCTAGAAAAAATATTTTTTAACGGTTTTGTCTTGATTGTATTTGGTTCCTTTTTTACATTGGATGTAAGGGTGACGTGTCTAGTATGTTACAAAAATCTAAAAAGGTTTAAATAAGTTTAAAATTGGTTATTTTGAGTTGTTATTTGGACCAAGGTAGTTGTATAACTACTTTGTCTTAAACTTATCACTCTTATTTTATTTTAATACATATAGGAGACCTATATATATACTGTAAAGGCTTTTTACAGAAGTGTATGTGTTGTACTTCATATTTTAACTTCAATAAGGTTCCACATTCTTAAATAAAAGTCTCTCTTTATTAGGTAATTATCTTTGTTATTCCATTTTTGTTTCTAAATATTACAAAATTCCTACCATTTGTTTATGCACAAACAGCTAACCCTTTACTTTAAATTGTGAACAAGCTTTTACTAAATTAAATAAGGATCTTTAATTACATTACAAGACATATTTAATCCTTACATTTATCCTTATAACTGAGAACAATTGTCCAAATTAAAAGGTGTCTTATATGCTATCCCATAAGGAGACTTTGTACCAATTTATGGATGCCTAAAACTCCTAAAAGAAGCCATAAAAGAACTACACAAAAGGCTAGACAAAATTATTGAAGAAACAAACCAAAAGATAAGACTTGTGGAGGATGATTTGGCACTTATTCAAAATCATGATAATGTTGGCACTTAGACAAGAATGAAAATTCTTGAACCTAAACATTTTAATGGAGATAGAGATGCAAAAATATTGGAAATTTTTATTTAAGATATGGCACAATATTTTGATGCTATAAAGGAACAAAAATATGACAATGTAAGACTTACAAGCATGTATCTCGTAAAAGATGCAAAGCTTTAGTGCAAAGGCAAGAATCACGAATTAGTGATTGGAAAACTTTGGTGTAGGAATTGAAAGAACAATTCCTTCCTTGCAACACTTTATAAGTAGCATGTGAGAATTTATAGAGGTTGCGATAAGAGAGGAGCATTTGCAACTATGTAAAGGCATTTAGTTCACTTATGTTAAAAATAAGGAGCATATGGAAGGAAGATAAATTATTTAACTTTCTTTCAAGTTTGCAAACTTGGTCATAAGTGGAACTAAGACGACAAGGTGTTTAAGATTTACTTAGTGCAATGACATTGACGACTAGATTGGTCGATTTGCAGCCAACCAAAGATAAGGAAAAGCCTACCAATGGAAATGATAAGCACAAAGGGGAACCATTGACTGGACAAAATGAGAAGGGAAATTCTTCCCAAAAGGCAAGACATTCTAAAGTTACTTGCTTTATATGTAGCAGACCATATTATGCAAGTGATTGTCCAAAAAAACCAAGTTAAATGCACTATTGCTAAGAGGTGCAAGAAAATGGTGAAATGGATGGTGAAATCGTGAGTGTCAATCTTTTGATGGTGATTAAGGTATCCGAAAGTGGGATTTCCCAAAGTTTAGCGAGAAATCCTTAGTTTCCTTCACATTTACACGGGACTACAAATGAAGTTGTGGTTCCAAAGCATGGATGACCAAACATTATTGGCAATAAATTGCCAATTCTTATTCAAATCTCAAGGATGAGATTGCTTTATATTAGACTATTATCCAACATGTTTTTCTTAACTTTTTTCTTGTAAGGTACTAGAAGATTACTCTTGGACAACTCAAAGGAAGAGTTAACAAGACATGGTTATTTGATACAGCTTTTTTTTACGAAGACAATCTACTTTCTTTTGGTGGGGGAGGTTTGTAAGACTCTTTTTATGGCTTCAATGTGAGATGAAAATAGGATCAAGGAATTAGTACAAAGATAGACATTTGTGTTGTAAAATAGGAGTTACATAGCAGTTTCAAAACGGCGTCATTCATGTCTCCCAGACCATCTAGAAAGTGAATAACAATGACTGTTTATTCAACCTTTAATAGCGTCGTTATGCCTAGACTAGATCATCATTATACATCTTGGACAGGCTAAGAAAAATGATTTTTAACAATTTTGTCTTAATTGTTTTTTATTCCTTTTTGACACTAAATGCAGGGGTGATGTGTCTAGTATGTTACAAAAAATCCATAAAGGTTTAAATAAATTTAAAATTGGTTACTTGGAATAGTTATTTGGATAAAGGTAGTTGTATAACTACTTATCTTAAACTTATTAATCTTATCTTATTTTGATACATATAGGGGACATATATATATTGTAAGGTCTCTTTGCAGAAGTGTGTGTGTTTTACTTCGTGTTTTAACTTCAATAAGGTTCCACATTCTTAAATAAAAGTCTCGCTTTATTAGTTAATTATCCTTGTTCTTCCATTTTTGTTCCTAATTGTTAACAAAATTCCTACCCTTTTATTTATGCACAAATACCTAGCTCTTTACTTCAAATTGTGAATAAGTTTTTGCTTAATCAATTAAGGACCTTTGATTGCATTACAAGGCAAATTTAACCTATACATTTACCCCTATAACACTTTTTATGGTAGTTCGATTTTGGTAATCCATGAATTCAGATAAATGAAAGGAAATAAGAAGAGTATAAGAAATTGAATACAAATTTTATTGACATAAAATGTACATTAAATTTTTTTATTAGGATTTAAACATATTTTTATTTAAATTTTAATTAATTGATTTGTTAAACTTATGAAGAAATGATTTTTATAAATTATTATATTAAAAAATTACTCAATTTGCTCCTAAGTGTTAACAAAATTCCTACCCTTTTATTTATGCACAAACACCTAGCTCTTTACTTCAAATTATGAATAAGTTTTTGCTTAATCAATTAAGGACCTTTGATTACGTTACAAGGCATATTTAACCTATACATTTACCCCTGTAACACTTTTTATGATAGTGCGATTTTGGTAATCCATAAATTCAGATATATGAATGGAAAAAAGAAGAGCATAAGAAATTGACTACAAATTTTATAGACATAAAATGTACATTAAATTTTTTTGAGTAGGATTTAAACATATTTTTATTTCAAATTTAATTAATTGATTTGTTAAACTTACTAAGAAATGATTTTTATAAACTATTATATTAAAACATTACTTAATGCGTGCAAGAATATCATCAAACTATATACAAATCTTTATATTAAAAGTTTTATATAATTCTAAGTTGGTTTTATAGTTTAAAGGAACATTTACATTATATGAAAATTAAAAATTAATATTTAATAAAATTGAAAAGAGACCTTAATATCTAAAAATATTAGAAAATTTATAAAAAAAACTATAATATTTATAAATATTTAGAAAAGCTCTTAAAATTTATAAAATATTCAAAAACACTGAAACCTTAACCTTTCAAATCAAATTCCAATGATAGATTTAAGGTTTTACATAGCTAACATAATAAGTTTATTAAAAATGATCACATTAATAACTATAAATAAGATATTTTTTTGAACATTCTATAAATATTCAGATTTTTTAACAAACTATCAAATATTAAAATATTTTCTAAATTTTTTGCATGTTATAGTTAATAATGTAGAGCAAAATATAAAAAGGGCACGCTCTGATCAATGTAATGGCCTGTTAGCTCAGTTGGTTAGAGCGTCGTGCTAATAACGCAAAGGTCGCAGGTTCGAAACGTGTATGGGCCATCCTTTATTTAAAATTGGTTATTTGGAGTAATTATTTGGATAAAGGTAGCTGTATAACTACTTTGTCTTAAAATTATTAATCTTATCTTATTTTAATACATATAGGAGACCTATATATATATATATATTGTAAGGGCTCTCTGGAGAAGTGTGTGTGTTGTACTTCGTATTTTAACTTCAATAAGGTTCCACTTTCTTAAATAAAAGTCTCGATTTATTAGTTAATTATCCTTGTTCTTCCATTTTTTATTCCTAAGTGTTAACAAAATTCCTACCCTTTTATTTATGTACAAACACCTAGCTCTTTACTTCAAATTGTGCATAAGTTTTTGCTTAATCATTTAAGGACCTTTGATTGAATTACAAGGCATATTTAACTTATACATTTACCCTTATAACACTTTTTATGGTAGAGCGATTTTGGTAATCCATGAATTCAGATAAATGAAAGGAAATAAGAAGAGCATAAGAAATCGACTACAAATTTTATAGACATAAAATGTACATTAAATTTTTTTGAGTAGGATTTATACATATTTTATTTCAATTTTAATTAATTGATTTGTTAAACTTACTAAGAGATTGTTTTTATAAACTATTATATTAAAAAAATTACTCAATACGTGCAAGAATATCATCACACTATATACAAATCTTTATATTAAAAGTTTGATATAATTATAAGTTAATATTGTAGTTTAAGGAACATTTACATTATATGAACATTTAAAAAAATTAATATTTAATAACATTAAAAAGAGACCTTAACATTTACAAATATTAGAAAAAATATAAAAAACTATATTTTTTTATAAATATTTAGAAAAGCTCTTAAAATTTATAAAATATTAAAAAACACTCAAACCTTAACCTTTTAAATCAAATTCCAAGGATAGATTTAAGGTTTTACATAGTTGACATAATAAGTTTAGTAAAAATGATCACATTAATAACTATAAATAAGATATTTTTTTAACATTCTATAAATATTTAGATTTTTTAAAAAACTATCAAATATTAAAGTATTTTCTGAATTTTTTGCATGTTATAGTTACTAGTGTAGAGCAAAATATAAAAAGGGCACACTTTTATTAATGTAATGGCCTATTAGCTCAATTGGTTAGAGTGTCGTGCTAATAACGTGAAGGTCACAGGTTCGAAACCTGCATGGGCCATCCTTTAGTTAAAATTGTCTAAAACTTATTAATCTTATCTTATTTTAATACAATTAGGAGACCTATATATATATATATGGGTTAATTTCACCAAAACCCCATGTAATTTAGTAAATTATTAATTAGATACCAATAGTTTCAAAACTATCAAATAGGTCCTTAAAGTTTCAAATTACTTTCACTGTTAGTCCCTCTATTATTTATGACTAATGGCGTGCCACGTATACCAGGTATTATTTCATTAGCATTATCATTATTATCATGGATAATTAAAATAATTTGCGTAGATATCTTGATACATGTACTATATGTCAACAATATAAAAATGATATCAATAATATAGATAATCATGTAAATCAGGCTGATATTGAAAGATAATACTATAAAGATAGATTAGGATATCTGATATTTAGTGGTTGTTGTAAAAAGGGGAAACTTCCTATAAAGAAAAGTTTTGCAGAAGCACAGATTCGATATTTTAATCTTTCATTTTCCTTAAGTGATTTGTTCAGAAGACATACCAGACATTTTCGTTAAAATCATGAATAAGAAATCATCTCCTTGTTATATTTGCAAAACTTTCAAAGAAAAAATAGATATGTTAGATGAACAAAAGGAAAAAATAGATAAGGAATTATCACAATATAATACATTATTCTTAAGGTTCTTTAAGTATAAGAAAATTAATCAATTACAACATAGTTATTCCTCTATAGCGTTCACTATTTTGGAAGAAAAAACTCATTGGAAGACCCATTTAAGATATCATGACAGATAAGTAAGATTCTCCTTACCCTCATATACAATCACCTGATGGATTAAAATTAGATAATAATCTAATCATGTTATAAAAAAATATAGAATATTTCAATAATGTAATCTTAGATAAATTAAGTCTTTTGGAAGAAAAGATACAGATTATAGAAAATAAGTTAGAGGAACTCACTCAAGATAAGAAAACACAAATAGTAACACCTTCAAATGCAATTCTTAATCATAGAAGAAAATTAAAATTCGAATGGAATATTTTAATCCAGCTTTACTTTCAGATATTGATGATTTAAATGAACAAGTGGAAGATATCAATCTAGACAATTCTGAAACCAAAATTAGAAATAAGTGGTCCATCAAGCAGACCCCTTGAACAAACTCCTCCCATCTTTAGAGGCCGTGAAACGTCAACCAGATCCTTTTGATTATACTTCGCCTTTCGAGCAAGAAGCTAGAGAAAGAGAAGAAAGGAAACTTAGAGGTACTGCTGCTGCCTCTAACATGTATAATACTCCTTATGATAGAATGAGAGCAGAATCTATAAATCCTTTTAGAATATATCTTGATTTAGATTGTATTATGAATGTTGAAGAAGCTATAGATAAATGGGAATCTGCCCTACGATTAGCAAGTCAAATTAATAAAATGGATAGAGGATTGGCAATAGCCTTCTTAGAAAAAACATTGCTTAATAATGCTTTAAGATTTTGGAAACAATTAGATCCTAATAGCAAAGCCACGATAATTGGAACTGATGATATAAGTAATGTTGTTACCTGTATAGCTGAAGCTTTTATAGTTGAACTTTATGGTGAAGGAAATTACCTTAGAGAACCAGTTGTTCTTCAAGCAATACATGAGAGCTCTTGATAGATTACAATTATGTGATATGTGTGAAATTAATCGATATATTTGTGTTTTTCAAGATTATTATTATCATATATATAATCAAGCTAACCAAGATTTATCTACATATTTACATATGTTTTATTTTAAAATTCATGACCTTTGGGGTTCAAAATTAGCTAGCCTATTTTTTTTATTACAGATGCAAATGATACTTTAAGAAAAAGAATTTCTTTTTTAAGACATAAGATAAGCAAATGGTGTGGTGATGTCATATTATTAAAACAAAGTAGAGCTTTAAAAAAGTGTAACAATCTATGTTGTTATGACTTAAAAATGCCTACTATGATAGGATGTGATAGTCTTTATTATTATAATAAAATTAAACGCAAATATAAAAAGCTTAAGCATTTTTATAAAAGAAGATATTTCAAAAGAAGAAAAGCTTGATATTATAAAAAAAACCAAATTTAAACCTAGAAAACCTATGTATAAGCGTAACAAACGCAAAGGGAGAAAACTAACTGAATGCAGATGCTATTATTGTAAAGAAAAAGGTCACTATACTAATGAATGTCCTAAAAGATTTAATAAAAATAAATTTGAAATAGATAATGATATTGAAGAAATGATACATAATGAGGATTTAATTCTTATTAATAGTTTACAAGATTTTAAAGATTGTACTTCTGATGAGAGTATTTACATAATCACGAATACTGAATACGAAAGTGATACTAATTCTAATAATGAGTGAAATAACAAAAGCATCAACTTCACAAGGTTTACAACCTCTCATAGATACCTTCAGATAGAGAGGAGAATTTAAACAAGATATTTTAGTAGATAAAAAATTATTAAAGAAAATACAAGTTGCAGGATATTCTTTAAATTCTTAAAGTGGATTTAATACATCTTTATTAGAACAAAAAGGTATTAAACCTCGAAAACATCTTATGTTTTATGGGATTAATATATAAGAAAAAGCATTAGCTATAAGTTTGACACAAAATAGATTCAATATACCCTTTTATCTAAAAGAGATATAAGACAAAAGATTGAGAGATTACCTAGTCATATTAGACAAACAATCGGATGGATTCAGATAGGATCAATACAAATAATTGTAAGAGCAACATTTAGAGAAGGAACCTATTCTTGAGCCTTAAAAAGAATTGTAACACTGATGTTTATTTATTTATTATAGTGAAAATTCTTAATGAGGTTCATTGGGGACTAAATGTAGGAGCAAGTTAATAGCTCCACATTAGTATAAACCATCTCTATCTCTCCTCCTATACTTTTTGTAAGTCCTAAACGCACTCAAGTGGGGGGTGAATTGAGTGTTCAAAATTTTCTTAACAAATTAAGATATGCACAAGTGAATACCAAAAAGATGGCATACAATACGAAAGAAGTAAAGAGAGAAAGAGAGAGAGAGAGGAAGGAAAAGACATGCGATTTGTTAAAGAATCTCACCTACCTCAAAGATAGGCTATGTCTCCTCTCCAACTACTTGTTGTATATTGTTCTTTACTACTAAATCTTATAAAAAGAAAGAAAGTAATACAATCTTCTTCTAGGGTGGAGAGTAACCTTTATAAGACCAATCTTTTTCTAGGGAAAGAGAAGCCTTTACAACTAGAATCTTTTAAGGCAAAGAGGAGCCTTGAAAAAATGCAATCTTCCTTTGTTAAGGTGAAGAGAAACCTTATGACCAATCTTTGCATAGCAAAGAGGATCCTTGACACACTTAACCAATAACAACAAATCAAATAATCCTTTCACAAGTAACTAAGACACTTAAGAAAGTTCACTTCAAGTACAATCAATCTAAGGGCTTCAATGATTTCAACAATGATATGAATGATCATTGACCTAATGAAAACTTAAATAAAAATAAATATGTCTGATTGATGCACTAAAAATGTTTATGATGATGAAAACACAATATGAAAAACTCTCACAAACCAAACCTGGACATATTTAATAGATAAGATATAACATGCTTCCAAAAGCTTAAACAAGCCTCTAAAAATCAGTTAGATAGACAATGATGCTCCTGAAGAGCTAAAAAATAGAAAAAATAATTTGGAAACAATCAAATCTGATTTAAATTCTTAAATATATGAATCAAGTATAATGTACACAATTTGGATAGTTTAAAAAATATGAAAATTTAGATCCTAAATAGAAGATATAAGTGCTAAAAAATTAAACTAGAAATACTTGGATAATCCTGAGATCATAAAAAAAGTAATCATAATAAGTTTGCATACTAAAAACTAACTTTGATAATAAAAACATGAAATTACACATAAATAGAAAAACAGAAAGTTTAAGTGTCTCTTAAAAAACAATGTTAAAGACACTAAAATAACCTTAGAAAAATTGGAACAAAAAATCAAACACACTCTAGGACACTTAAGCAATCTGAAAATAATTATTTCAAGATTTTAAGAACTGATTAAAATGTCCAAAGAAACACGTTGAAAGTTATGATAGAAAAATCTTGATAGATTTGGTATCTCTAAAAGGAATTGATTTTAAACCTAAGAAATAATCTTCCAAAAATAGAAATAACTCTAGGAACCTTGAGTAAATAGAAAAACACAACTTCAAAATTTTTGAAATAGATTTAAGGTATTGAGAATCAATATCCAAGACAGTTCAAAACAAACATAATATATTTTAATGAAGTTGAAAGATAAAGCTCTAATATATTAAAATAATCAACTTAAATATCAAAACAATGGTTATAAACTCTTAATCTGACAAAAAAAACAATCTTGTAATTAAAAAATAGATTAGAGATGATATGGATGAGAAAAAACCAAAACAGCATAATGTGGTGGCAACTTGAAGAAATGAGGAAGTTGATCTTTCAATTTTGATTTGAGAGCTTTGAAAATGTGTTTTTAGAGTTTAGGGAGGCTAAGATATGTGTTATGGATGCTTCTGTAGCTTATAGTTATTAACCCTAGCCATTTAGACATAAATCACGAATTAATTCCAAGAAAGGAAATAAAGAGCCATTGGACAAAGACCAAAACGAGGGGTTCTAGGAGTTCAACAACGTCGTATAGCTCTTGATCAAGCCGCCGTTTTCCTTCAAAAATCAAGAATTCGAATGAAAATAATTCCAAAAAATTTCAGACATTATCTTAGCATAGAATAGGACTTCAAACAAGTCTTAAAATATAATTTGAGACTATAAAACAAATCAACATGATTTAATAACTTCAAAATTAGTGAATTTACTATGATATGACGCTTTATGCAACTTAAGATGAAAATACATGCAATGCATGGCCAATGTTGAGCCTAAAACATGGAGGACAATGTTTAATTTAAGTGTGGGGGAGGGATTTATCTGATTATCACTTAAGCATAGTTTGTTTGAGAGTGATTTGATTTATCATCCATTTCATCGCAGTCTATAAATTGTGGAATTTTTTTTATTTTTTATCCTTTTTATTGTTCATGCTTTCATTTGAATTTAATTATTTTAGGAATTGGATATGTTATCTGATTCATTTTGATTATTAAGGACTGAATGCCTTTAATTTAATTCATAATTTTGATGGTAGATACCTAAGGCTAGAAGGATATTCCATATAAAAAATGCAACTTTCTGAGTAATTTTGTGACGTCTTTGACGACATTAACCTCATTCAAAGAAAAAGAACTGGAATTAA
>JAOXYD010125956.1:0-11091 GCA_028565735.1 Pinacopodium congolense | reverse complement strand
GCATATTTTATTGAATTCAACCACACTAAATGCACAAAATAAGACATGTACAACTTTGTTATTAAGTTGAATGAGTCTTTTATTATTATCACTCCATTAACTTATATCCTTTGATATATTAACCTCTAATTTATCTATAAATATTGTATTTATTAATATGTCTCTACAATTTCTCAAAGATTCGCTCTTATGGATCTAAAAAAATATTTCATCCAAATTTTCCAATATATATGTATATATAATTTCCACTTTCAAAGAAAGGGGGTCTATCTATACCTTGGATATCTTTGCTAAAAATAATACCAAATTGTGTCATAATGTTCTTTACTCAAAATATTTTAGAAATATATACAATAAATGAGTCATATGATATCCAAGAGGGGGATGAGAATTGGGTGTAAACAAATTTCTAAAGCCTTTGCTAATTTCAAAATTCACCTAAACACAATTTTAATATGATGATGAAGATATTAATGTAATTCAATCACAATCACACAAACTTCCATAAAATAAAGAGTGGAAAGTAGAACATTACAAACCAATTTTATAGTAGTTTAACAAATAAGCCTTCGCTTGCATTTACTCCCCAAGAAACTCTTCAAAATTTACTAGAATTTTTCTTCCAATATGTGAAGAGTAACGCTTATACAACCAATCTTCCTTGAAAGTGAAGGGAAAACTTGTAGTCTTCCTTGTAAGGTGAAAAGGAATATTTACATTCTTCCTTCACTTCGTAAATCAACCAAGATACACAATCCTTAAAAAAATTAACAATAAATGATATGTTGCATGATATAATTAATGTAAAGGCTCAATTAATCAATGGCACTCAGTAATCTCAACAACCACTTTGAGTGCTTTCAAGATGCTCTTTTCACTCTTAAATGCTTCACAAACTTTCTCAAGTCAACAAAACTTTCATAAAACTCATCAAACTTCTTTAACTATCTTAAAGATAAGCACGTATAGCATTAGAGGCCTTAAAAATTGTTTATGACTTAATCTCAATGTTGCTCACACTAAAAATTTGTTAACACAAGAAACTAGTTATTATAAAACAAACTTAGCATTATTGGTTGAGCAAGTGGACATATTGGTCGATCGATGTCCTATACTAGTCTACCAATCTATCAACTAATGGCACAATTTAGCTACAATTTCACCAACATTATTTGACTACTCAAACAAATTGGTCAACCAATGTCCTGTCATTTTATTTTTTGAAAGCGTCATTTACTTGTTGTTTTATTACTAGATAATTTTCACTTGATTGTTTAAAGTGTCGATTGACCACTCATATATACTAATTAACTAAAATGCATCAAATCCTAGAACTTGTCGACTAGTAAGATGCATTGGTCAACTAATAAACCTAAAAATAAATTTCAATTTTTTTTTAGTTTTTCAAACTTTCTAAACCTTTTTTTCCAAAATACTTAAACACATTTTTTAAAATTCCCCAAAATACTTTAATGCATTAAGAGGATTTTTTTAACTTTTTTTTAAAAATTCTCTTAATTATTAAAAATTATATGCAATCTACCTAAATACAAACGATCATGTAATGATTAAGCCCTTAAAACATGGAATGATCAAGATAAGAATCATAATAAAACTTACACACCTTAACCTATTCATTTTCTACATCATCATCTTCTTTTACATAAGTTTATAACCATTCTAGAGAAACCATAAAAATATCTTATGTCCTTATCTTTATTCTCATAAGGCCTTTTATTCTTACAAAATCTTCTTGTTTTCACATAACTCTTTTCTAAAATAAAATTTTAATTATCTCATTAATCTCATGTTTTCTCTTTTTATTTATATCTTTACTATAAATATTGTAATTTATAGCCAACTGGCTTTGAAACTCATCAAATTATAGTATTTCATACTTTATACTTTACATTTCTACTTGGTAACAACTAAAATTTACTTTTATACTTTATATTTATGCATCTAACATCTGATCGTTAAATTTCAATATTTATTATTTTGTTATTATTACTAGTGATTAGTAAAAGACCACTTTATGCTTATGTTATCTCTTTAGTTTATTTTGTACATTCATTTATTTTTATTGACATTGCCTTAATTATTTGTTTTATTTTAATGCTTTGTTCATATCACTGCTTATTACGCTTTCAAGTTTTTATTAAAATAATAAATAATTCAATTGAATAAATAATATTTTAGTTTAGGGACAACATATTTACATTATAGACAATATCTAGAAAACAACCATAATTTAATATTACAATGATTACATAATATCAAAAAAATACAAAGAGTAGTTAAGAAGAGAATTAAAATTGTTCCAAAAAATTAGAAATATTATCTAGGCCTTAGTAGATTTATTCCTTTTTCCTTAATAAAGCAATTATTAATAATTTTAATAAAAGATTTGTATTAAGATTTATATAATCTTAGATAAGAACACAACTTTAAAAAAACTATTATCATAACCACAACCACTAATTTACTTAATCTTTTGAAATATTAGATATTATTATAAAAACTTCTAAGTGTCATTTAATTAGAAATATTCCTTCATTGATTATCATTTCTTTCATTGGTTTGAAAGCCAAAATTTGAGCTGACTATAATAAAATAAAATATATTCATATTTTATTATAATCAAATAAGATAAATATGTTTATATTTTATTATAATCATATCAAATATCATATACTCAAATAAAATCCAAGCAAATGAAATATTATTTTAAGTGGATTTCCTTAGCATTACCCATATGTCAATTATATCTCCCACTTAAAACACATTGATATAATATAGATATAGTATAGTTTGACTAGTAAATTCAACCTCTCATCCTTATTATTTTAGTAATAAAGGCAAAAAAAGGATGCAACTTGACGAGATAGTACATCACTAATATCTAATTATATTATCACTAAACTCACAAACTCATATAAGAAATAAGAGGTGCAACTTAACAAGATAGTACATAATAATATGTAATGATATTATCAGTAAAATATCACAACACCTCTAAAAAAATGGAATAAGAACAATAAGATCTCATTATATACCTCTAATTTTTTGATCATGCATGATGAAGTTATCACCAAACTAACTTAATACTCCTAAAAAATGAAATAAGAACAAAAATATCTCATCATGCACCCTAAACTATTTGATCACATAGGATTAAGTATCTTTGATCCCTTATACTAATGTAAATCAATAGTATATAATAGCTAAGATTGTTGTTTAATTTATTCATGGAGCACTGTAACCGTACCATAAGTGTATTTAGATGGAATATACATAAAGATGATTTGGGATGGCTAGCAAAAGATTTGTCAAGGCATTTGTCAATTTAATAGGTAATAATATGGCAACACTGGAAAGAACATAGAATAGTGGATTAAAGAAAGTGGAACACGAGCTTAAAAGTGGGAGCACTTCTTCAAATATTGAAAAGTAGTTAGATGACATGGTATCAAAATGGGACATGTTTCAAGACCATGTTCTCTTTTATAATAGTGGAGTTAAATGACTTAAGTGGTATAACTCCCTTATAACTTAATGGAATTAGAGGAAGAAGCAATAAATTCCTACTAATTTAATAAAGTTAATAGCGAAAGTGCATAAGTTAGCTTAGTTGGTCCCTAAGTTTGTGTAAACCTATATAAGGACATTTTTATAGTTTAATCTAGTTTTTCATACATTTAATCGTCTACTTAGAGAGACTTTAAAAGCTTTGTGAGAAAGTTCTTTGTAAAACATTCAATTAATGAGTTTTTAAGTGATTATCATAAAGTGCTTCAAGAAAGAAGTATCATTAGTCCTTTATATTATTTATTTTATAAATATAAATAAAAAGGTTAGATTTTTTTTTTAACCAAGGGATGTTCCATCTAGGTTTTGATAATGAAGATACCCCTTTAGTACTAATTGTTTCATTGCTTTTGCATTGAAAAGATATATATGATGAAATGGTGTTGAGAGACATAATTTAAAGCTTGAGTTGGATTATTGAAGTAAAATTGGTGACACATTAAGATTAAGTTGAAAAATGAAAGATAAAGTCCAAAATAGTAAAATTACATACGCTTTGTATTGTATTTTTATTATAAGTCCTATCTTAATATTTTCAAAGTGTTAATGAAATCAAATCACATATATTGCATTCATATTTAATGTTTTTGCATATAGGATATATAATTCAGAGGAATTATATGGAAAATGTTTTTAATGATCCTCTTGATACACTAAAACGTTTTGGGAATTAGGTTAATTTGTGTGTAAAAAGAAGTATTTGTAAATGATAGGTTGTGTTTTGAGATTAGATTGTGTAAATATGTTTGATTGTGTGAATGTGTTAAAGGTTAAATGAAAAAGTTTTTGAAAATGTTAAAAACAAATGTTAGGTTAAATTAGGTTAATGTATTAAGGGTTGAGAAGAAGTGTTTGAAAATTTTGGGACTTGATTTAGGGCGTTTTGAATGTGTTAAAATGTGTTAAGATCGACCAGTCACTAGTCGATCAGTATGTGAGATTGGTCAATCAGTGTGTAATTTTGTCATAGACTGGTTAACCAGTAAGGTGCAATAGTTAGCCAGTGGTTTCAAAAGTCAAACAATAACTATTAGTTTTCAATGATAAAATAAATTGATTGGATTTTAATGAGTCTCAATAGTCACAAATGGCTAGTAGGCTATTTTTTGTGTTTTGAGTGTGTGTTATGTGTCAAATATGTGGGAAGCAAAAAATAATAGAGTTTAGAAATATTTTGAGTATTTTTTTTAGTATTTTGCTGGTATTTGTGAAAATTTGTCTTACATTCTACGTTGTGTGGTTTGGGGAGCCCTTTAAAGCACTTAGGAATTATCTAAGTGAGACATTTTTATGAAATATATTTTACATGGTAGCGTGATTAAGAGTTTGTAATTATAAAGAGTTATTATTGAGCCCAGTGGATAAAGAGAGTGAGTGATTATAAGGGTTACTATAAAATTTATGAAAAAGGAGAAGTGGTTATAAAGTGTTGTTGATAGTGAAATTCTCAACAAAGAGTTGAGAAGTGGTTGTAGGTGTAGAATTTGATGCCAAACTATTATAAATTGGTTCGTGCCTCTCTTTTCCTCTCTCTGTGTATATTTGAAGTTTATCTCATTTCAATTCATATTAATATATAATGTTCTTTTAATTTTTTATAAGTCAATGATATTATTATGTTGTTTAGTTTTTGCATGATAGAGGTTTTAAGAGGGAAATTTTTAATTAAATATAAAAGGTTTAGAAAATTTTGGAGTCACTTAACTCACCCCCTCTTAAGTACCATATAGAGGTTAACAATTGATATGAGAGTAAGGACTCATACATTATTTTTAATGAAATAGTGAGTTAAGGTCATTATAACACAAATAGATAGACTCCCTTTATTTGATGGAGAAGATTATACATGTTAGAAAATTAAGATGAAGCATTATCTTTTACCTATAAGTATTGAACTTTGGGAAATTGTAAAGAATAGACAATATGTCCTTACTACAATTGTAGAAGAGCAAAAAGTCGTTAAACTAAAGGAGAAATAGGACTTTTATGACAAGAAATTAGTGTTCTTATATAGTAAGGTTATACACATTTTTTCTTGTGCATTAGGTAAAAATGAATTTAATATAGTATTTATATATGAAACAATACAAGAGATATGGCTGACACTTGAGAACATATATGAAGGAACTAGTTAAGTTAAAGAGAGTAAAATGAGTTTGCTTGTACATCAACTTAAACTATTTCACATAGAGAAAATGAATCTATTTCAAATATGTATGGTAGATGTATTTATATTGCAAATTCTTTTAAAAGTCTTGGTTAAATATATATTAATGTGGTTTTGGTAAGAAAGATATTTAGGCCTCTCCCAAAGTCATGGGATATAAAGGTAACTGCCATAGAGGAAGCTAAGGATTTAACTACCTTATTAATAGAAAAATTGATAGGATCATTCCTCACCCATGAGATAAGGATGAATAAGATACATAAATAGGAGGCCGCTTTAACAAGAAAAGGTGCGTTGTTCTAATCCATCAAAGAAGAGGACATATGTTTCATTACAAAGGATGAGATACCATGATGTTCTACTTCATGTAATGAAAATGATTGTGATGTTGATTTTATCTATGATGAACTAGTTAAGTATTTAGAAGCTTCAACTGAGAAAAATAAGAAGTTGTCTAGTAAGCATAAGGTAATATTGAAATTTTTTAATACATACAAATTAGAAAATAAGAAATTGAAAAATGAATTACATAGTATGGTAAAATTTAAGAATGAAGTTGATATAAAAAAATTGATAGATGATAATGCATTGTCTAAATTCATTAAGGGAGTGTTTGGTTTCACTTATGTTTTCTGTTTTTCTATTTTTGTTTTAAAAAATAGAGAAACAGAGGAAAAAATAAGTTTGGTTGTATTCTATTTTGTTTTTCTATTTTTAAAATCAGAAAAATAAAAACAGAAATAGATAAATAAGAAATGATGTTTTTCTGTGTTTTGAAAACAGAATTTATAAGCAGATTTTTTTACATTGAATAATTAATATAATATAATGACTAATAATATTTTTTAAGGTGTATAAGAATGTTTTGGTCTAAGAATTTAAATTTATTTTATATTTGATTATTACTATTAAATTATTTTTTATCATAAATCTTAATCAAACATGTTTTTATATTTCATTTTTTGTTAAAATGTCAACCAAACGTGTTTTTGTTTTTCTTTATAAGAAAAATAAAAAAACAAGAAATAGAAACACAAAAAAAAAAAAAACAGAAGTAATACTAAACGGCCCCTAAAGGTAACGAAAAGTTTGAATACATGCTAAATAGATAAAAAACATCAATTAATAGATATGGTCTAGGAGACACCAATGAAAACACATCAGCTAGTAGTAAGACAACCTTTGTCAAAAGTAAGAATTTAGATAGTAAACATGTACATAAACCACTTGAACAAAATGCACTTACATCTAGGATACAATCTAAGAAAAAATTTCATACTTACATGTATGGTTTTAAACTAGGCCAAGGAGAGCATTTTATCAAGATAGATACAACACCCATGCTAGGAACCTTTCCCATCCACCTAGGCCTTATTAGTAGTTAAGGTGTAATAATGACTTAAGAACTAGAAATACATATGGTTATTTTTATAAGACACATGCACCTATGTTTTTTCATTATTGTGGGTATTATGGACACATTAAGAGGTTTTTCTATGATAGGTTAAGAAGTTATAATGATATGCCAAAAGGTTTGAATGGTAAAAAGGTTATTAACCCCCCAAAACCAAAGTTAGTATGGATACTAAAACCACATTAAATTTTATTTTATAGTTCATGACCATCAAAGGTATCTTCAAGAACAAAAACAAAATAATTACAAAGACATATTATTGAATTAGGTTAGGAAATGGAATCAAATGACAATTGGCAATATACAAAAGGGAGGTACTTTGTTACTTTATTAAATGCTTTGGTATATGAATTGATAATTGAGTGATAAAATTAGGTGATATTTATTGATTTAAGTGATTTAAACTTTTGAATCATGGAGTTTAATTTTATTTAGTGATTTCCAATATGTAGATTAAATGTTAATTTTGCATAAATTTAAAGGGAGCCTAAGCATTTAAGTTTGAGTTTTGTTAATTGCAATAAGTTTTTGTTTTATCTTGCATTGTGATGCTTAAAAAAAAAGGGAGAGTAGGATGTGATGTTATATTTATTTAAGAGTAGTTTAAATTTTGATTAGATTATAATGGACAAATTTAAGGGGAGTTTAAATTTTTCTTATTTTAAAGGAAGTCATTAAAATTTGATAATTTGATGTTTTGAGTGTTTGTAATAAGTGTGGTTGAATTTGTGATGGCTCGATGTTAAAATATTATTAATTTAGGAGGAATTTTAAATTTTAATGATATTGATGTCTTTTAAGTCTTTTGTATATTTAAAATAAGTTTTGGATATGTAAAGATATGGTGTATATAGTATTGTGATTTTTTAATATGATGTGATTGTCTTATTGCATTAGTCACTGTACAAAAAGAAAGTGAACAAATCCAAGGAAATAAAAAGAGTATGTATTTTTCGTACAATTAAAATAATTTGTAAATAAAAGTGATAATGCTATAACTAGTCTATAAATAGTTAAAGTTTCCATAAAAGCCATACTAAGTAACAAATCACCTCATATTTTTCCTTACGCCTTGAGTTGTCTCACGATGCCTTCTATGGCTTAGCTTACAGTTATACCTTGACCAACCCCAAATCTAATAAAAGCGTGCCCAATAGCTAAACTAATAGCAATAACAGAAAATCAAAAACAAATAGCAATGAAAAATATTTTTATTAACCAATTAGAATTTATTCCTAACATCTATAATTGCATAAAAAGGTCTAACGATTGTTTTAGAAAAAAAATTAAGTGGTATTAAGAAATTCAAGTGGCATTAGAACAAATTTGATATTTGTTTTAACTTTGAAGTTTTAAAATGAGCTTTGGATATCGCGACAAGATTGAGCTTTCGGTGATATTAATGAGATTTTAAGGATGTTTATGATTTGGGTTTTAAAATGAGTATTGAATATTAATGATACTAGTGATTTTTGAGTATTTGAGTTATAATATTTGATGATGAGATATAAAGGGGGGAAAAGGTTAAGAAAGTTCAAAAGTGGTATTAAGAAAGGTTGAGTGGTATTAAGTATAGTTTTAGAACTGTTTATGACTCCAAAAAAGGAGA
The DNA here is from genome assembly GCA_028565735.1 of Pinacopodium congolense. Lineage (NCBI taxonomy): Eukaryota > Viridiplantae > Streptophyta > Magnoliopsida > Malpighiales > Erythroxylaceae > Pinacopodium > Pinacopodium congolense. The sequence continues at coordinate 2,313 of JAOXYD010125956.1, read as the reverse complement.
GAAATTGTGTGATATTAATTTAATATTAGAAGCAAAATGGTTTTGTTTTGTATGTGATTTACTTGTTATGTTTCTCTAATATTACATGGTTTTTTATCATCAAAAGGGGGAAGATTGTAAAATAAAAGGAGGTTTCACATAGGATTTGATGATGAAAAAATCTATTTACTATTAATGGTTTCATTGTTATTGTATTAGAAAGATATATGTAGGGAAAAAGTGTATAGAGACATAATTTATAGCCTAAGTTAGAGTATTAGAGCAAAAAGGGATGATGCATAAAGATTAAGTTAATAATTGAAAGATAAAGTACCAAAATAGTAAAATTGATTGAGTTTTGTTAAATACTTGTGTGTTGAAAGTAAGTGAAATACTTAAACACTAGTACATGTGATGTGTTCAAAGGAAAAATGAGTTATTAGTCAATAATGGTGAAAGAAAGTTGAATTAGGCTTTAATGGACTTAATTTTAACTATTGTACAAAGAATTCAATAATTTTCTTCAATTCCATTGCATTTTAAAAAATCCATATGATAATTGGTGTAAGAGCTTATAAAGCAACTAATATTAGAGATTGGTAAGGAGTTCTTCATTACTGTTGAACAATGGCTAATAGAGGAATTCTTGTAAAGAGGGTTGAAAAAATTAAAGGTAATCATTGATCCTTTAAGCCTAATGGATAAGTATATAGTTCCTTTTATTGGAATGATTTAAACCTTTAATGCTAGAATTTTAAGAAATAAGGAGGGCACTAAAAAAAAAACATATGAAAGCACATAAAGAGATGAGTTATGACTTGTTGGTGCTAAAAGGGGCTATGGCTAGGCATGAATTAGGGGCCTAATAGACAAAAAATTGGCTAAGGTATGGGAGCCATAAGTTTTTTATAGAAAGTAAAGAGTCACAAAGTTAGAAAAGGTTATGTGGGATATAGAACAATACTTTGTAGAGTGAAGTTGTCCATTTTGAAAAAAGTGTCATTCATAATGATATAGATGGTGGATGATGCAAATCTATGGTGGGTAATGAGAACCTTCAATGACATTATTGTAACTAACCTTCAACGAAACATGGTAGAAAATGAAGAAGTTGAAGAATCAATTCCTTTCTAATAATACTACTTGTGTGAGGAAAGCTTTCAAGCATTTAATAAGCATAGTAAAGGAGTATGTGAAACAATTCACATTTTTTATATTTGATATGCAGAGTATGTTAGAGGAGAATAAGTTATTCAATATTGTAAGCAACTTACAAGGTTGGATATAGGTTGAACTTCAAAGGTAAAATGAACTTTGCCCATGAATGATAAAAACAAAAGGTAGATGAGGAGAAAATTAATTCTATGGTCATAAATGATTAAAGTAAAAAAAAAGGCAAGGGCTTAATGGAATTGATATGTCTTTATTAGGTATAATAAGCTTAAAGAAGAAGCATTTAAGTAAAAATAAACTTGAGTGAGAGGGGAAATGGTACATAAATGATGCGTTGATAGAAAAGAAGACTTCCTTTATCATCAAAAATTGGCTAGTAATCATTCATAGATGAATTTCCATAGATTATTTCGACAAAGGGATTAAATTCTTCTAGTAAGGTAGCTTTGTAGATTCTTAAGTTCAAAAGGTAGAATTATGCAAGTGTTTACAGGTCTTTAACTGATGCTTGACACTTAGATTCACATAAGGATGATATGTTAAACAATAAATAAGACAAAGACTTATGAGTAGGCGAGTCCAAAAAAGAAATTTCAATGAAATCCGAGGGTAGGTGAGTCTTAGCATACATTAACATACATTGGAAGAAATCTTGATGTGGATATTTTAATTTGCATGCCACTCCTCCCCTGTCATTTATACCAAATTATAGGCATAGCCAGGATAGGAAAGAGCTATATTGAATATGATTTACAACTTTACTTACCAAACTTAGATCTTAACAGTTTAATTAACATAAACTAATTCAATACTATCTATGATGTTGAATCTAAAATATTTTGAACTAGTAAGACTCATAACAAGTTTTCCACTTGCATATCTTTAAAATTGTACCTACATTTCCCTTCTTTTAATTAAATAAAGGAATTCCACCCATTCCCCACTGTTTTCTCCTTCATAATATGGAATTCGAATATCCAACCTATAAACTGAGGCAATATCTTGGAATTATAATGTAAAAATGCTCTTAATTTTTATGCTTATCACCATTTCAAAATATTTTGAATCAATAAAACATTTTAAATCTAAACAAACTTTTCTCTAATTTCAAGACATATCTTTTTTAATTAGAAGTCTTAAATTTGTTATTTATAGAAAAAA
>JAOXYD010125945.1:0-11091 GCA_028565735.1 Pinacopodium congolense | reverse complement strand
TTGGACCTACCGGGAGAGCCCGCGTCAGCTGCCTCCCCGCTATCTAACTGCTAGAGTCTGGAGCTTGGACCTGCGTGTGCCTAAAATATTTTACCATGTTTTATATTTTGGATATGATTGAACTTATTTCTGTTATGAGTGGCTAAAATATTTTTAGGATTTTTTGTTTGAATTATTTGCGAACCTTTGGTTGTGGATTTAATTTTGGGAATATTTGTTTTATTTATTGAGCTTAAACCCAACAACAATTCGAGAGAGTGGGTTGGGTAATTTGTGTTAGATGTATAACGAGAGTTAGCATTTAATAGACCTATAGACACCAAGTTATTAATTTATTAGGAAGATATTTCTAGAGTTGCTCACTTTTGCTTCCTATTTGTCTGGGTTTTAGTTATTTATTTTTATTTAATTTGATTAAAACAATTTCTTTAACAAAGTGTAAGCTCAGTTGATAGGGTGTTTAGATACAATCCTCATAAGATCGATATCCGCTCTTTACTACAAGTATGATTTTGAGCGTAAAACTAGTAGTTTTGGTTTTACAATTAATCGATCAACAATCATCTCGACATCCTAAAGATATCTCTAACCCACTTCTTTGATGTTATTATTCAACTTTTCTAAATTTGTTTTGTGTTTATCTCTCTAATTGTGTGTTTTGCATATTAGTTTATCTTGCTTTCATCTATTCAAGGTGATTTATTTTCTCTTTCTTGTAACATTTTAAATAACATTTTCATCCAGACTCTAGGTGGTTTGACCTTAACTCACCATTACTGTATAGTTTGGATAGTTAGGAATTTATTATTTGATAGCTTGCGACGAGCTCATCAAAGAATATTTCTTAGTTTTCAACCCCGTTCTTTTCAGAAGTATCGAATCTGTGCAGAATTTTCTTTCATAGTTTTCAACTTATTTCTAGACAATTTAATCGATTTATAAAATCATAGAAAATTTTTTTTGATTTCCCAAGTACCCTAAAGAATGGAATGACATTGAGTTTTAGTATGTTTAACAATATCTGAAGATTTAAACAAAGAAAGTATTAAACATCAACCCAAATGCAAAAACTTAAAACTACTAAAATAACAAGAAAGAAGCAATAAAAAAACAATGAAAATAAAGTATCTCTTAATCTAGAATACAACTTCTACAGGTCTTCTCAAATACAGTAGGAAAGAATGTCAAGAAAAAACAAAGAGGAGTGAATGGATGCCTAAAATAGAAAAAATGATTATGAAATAGGTCAACTTCTTGGCTTCAAATACACACCCATTAGAGTTTTAAATGATTTGTATATAAAATAATGGAATTACATTGAGTTTAATATGAAATAGTGTTTTTTGGACATTCAATGGTGCTTAAAAAAACCATTAATGGCACCTTGATATAATCGTTGTTAAAGTCTTTGATATCCAGCATTAACGGCATTGTTTAGATCATCAACGTCATTAAAGGTCCAAAATTTTATTTCATTTCTAAACTCCCTTTAATTGTTTTCCAAACTTAATCTTTTTCATTTAGTATTTGTCTCTTTATGACTGCATTTTTATTGCAACTTATAACAAACATAAATTAGGGAAGTTGGCATGAAAATAGGGATGAAACCATAATAAATAACATCTTAGAATCTTATAAAAATACATTCCTATTCAGACTTGAACTGTTTCTTGTGCTCAAATAATGGCTTAAACAGTCAACCTTTTACTTTAAATCATCTCAACTCTATCATGAAGTAAACGTTAAAGTATAATACCAAGCATCCAAGTCATTTTATATAGATCATCATATAAATTTAGTTAAGGATGTTTAAGACAACCAAAACAAAGCACAAATTGAACTTGGAGCAATTAGTTAAAGGTCACCTAGACTTTTGACATGATAGTAAGTACCTTGTTACGAACAACCCTCAATTAGTCAACTATGATACTCGTTTTAACTTTTTTAAGATGTCATCTAACTTTTTGATGTCAAGGTGAAAATTTTGTTGCTAACACTTCTGATTACTAGGCTATGTTCGACTCTTAAATAACTACTAGCCCCATTGGTAAACTTCAACCTTTATATTGATTTGAAGCTAGTGGGGTGAAAATATGCTCCTTTATTTAAATAAGGACACATTTTTTGGATTATGATGCTAATAATTTGATAGGGATGGATTTTATAGTATTTCTATATGCGTTTCAATTTAATTTCATCCCTACTTTGGTGTTTAAATGCCTAATTTATGTTCCTTTGGAGTTTAAATACAAGATTAATCATTAGACATATATTGCAAGGGCTGCGTTTGGAGTAGAATTATAGCAAAATTAGAACTAGAAGAGTTGTGAAATCAATTTAAGGAGTTAGAGCATCATGTAGCATTAAGAGAAGAGCAAGATAAGTGCAGGCAAGCATTAGTTTTAATGAAAGTGATTTGGGTGAAGCATTAGGTGAATTTTTAGATCTATAATTGTTCTAAAAATTTATAGGTGTAAAAATATCGTGTAAAGAACCTACATATTAAATTTCATTGTCATCTGAGGTATATAGGAGAATTTAGAGTAAAAAACATGAAGAGGGGTAGAAGCTATCACCAACCACTGTTCATGGTGTTTATCAAGATTTAGGGGATGTTGTGTGAGTATCTACAGGACCTAACTTATCAACAAGCTCTTTAAACACGTTGAAAATTCATCTTAGAGTGGCCCCGTTGACTAGAAAACTTAGAGGAGCTCCCGTGTCATTCTTCTTCTTAATTTTTTTGACTGCATTTTTTAAATTAACATGAACTTTATGAGTTTATCATAGTTTCATTGATGATTATTTGTACGTAATATATTTTAGCTTAATTTAGGAGATTGAGTGAATGATTTTTACCTAGATTGAGTGTTTAATTCATATCGCTTAGTTGGATCACTAAGTTAAAATATTGAGTAATTGAAAATCTATGATCATTGGTTTTTAATTATTGGAAAATCAATTGTTTGACACACTTGAATATAAAAATTGATCAAACCTTAGAGTCTTGTATGAGGATTCTTAGATTTAACGAACTTATATTTATGCTTCTTGTTATTAGAGCTTTTATTCCAGCTTATTTATGGATCGAGTAGATAATTTTTGTTTAAAAAATAAAAGTAGTGTCATTACTAACATCTTGATTGAGTGAAGTATGTCATAAATCATTTTACTAGCTATAAGAAAAAATGACTAATCCATCAAAATATTGAACATTAGCCAGTTTATACCATTGGAAGAGTCCTAATCATTAATTGGTGATAGATTGGCTTCATAGCATTTAGGTAATTGTTAGATTTAAATTATCAATAATAAACACCTGAATCCTTCGAATAATCAAACATCGTGTGACTTGATATTTGTAAATTGGTACCTATGGAAAACGATACTCGATTACTCACCATTTATGTTACTTGTTAGCAAGGGATACTTACTTTTAATTGGTCTTAGGTTAAAAGTGAATTGTATTTGGTTAGAGATAGAGCACAACAAGTTTTTGGCAACTTTTGAAGGGACCTAATTATGTGATATTGAGAATAGAATGGTGTTGATTTTTGCAGATTTATATTTTATTTTTCTATTTTATTATTTTAGTTGATTATTTGTTTGCTTTACTTTAAATAATTTATTTTTAAAATCTTACTTATAGTTTGTTCTTAGTTTTAGCCATTTTTATCCCATTTATGCACACTAGTTTCCAAAAGCTCTATAATTTATCGCTTGACTCTAAGATTGAGAAAATTGTTTATAGATTATATAAGGATGCTAGATTAGCTCATAGTAGTAAGGTAAAAGAAGAAGATATTAGAGAATAAAAGTTGGAAGGTGAATCACATTCAAGAAACATTGAGCATCACAAATAAGCTATCATACACTATCATGAGGAGAGAAGGGAACCGATGATGATCAATCTCACTATAGGGAACAAAAATAGACCCATTGCTAGTATTGTGAGGTGGTCACTATAATTAATTTGGTGGATTGTCTATAAGGTTAAAGCAACTCAGTTTGGTGGATTACTGTTGGAGATATATACGACTTATTTAAGAAAAACAGTATACTAGAAGATGTAGTAAAGTTGAGATTTTTCCCATTCTATATTAGGGATAACGCAAGAGTATGGTTAGCTACACTATAGCCATAATTTATTACCATGTGGGATGAGTTGATAAATTTGTTTGTGACAAAGTTCTTTCCATATGAAAAGATTATAAAGATGAAGATGGAGATAACTTCCTTTACATAGTTTGAGAATGAAAATCTATTAAAGGAAAGGGAGAGGTTACAAGATATGTTGGCGATATGTTCAAATTATGGTTCTCCATATGGCAGTAAGAAGACATATTTTATAAAACAATTACACTGTTTATAAGGAGCACCACATATGTAGTTGAAGGAGGGTATTTAATGAGGAAAGCACCAAATCAAGCTTACAGATTGATATATGAGATGTCCAATAACAATTTTTACTATCATTTGAAGAGGCATCCTAAAAGCCCTAATGGGGCACATATGGTGCATAATTCGCTGACACTTGCAGCTCAAATGCATGTATTGACCATGAAGTTGGATAGTATCATAAAGAGTGTAAAGAGAGGTGCAAGTTTAGCCATAAGAAGCCATGCCATTTGTGAGTATTATGATGAAGATTCACATACATCTTTAGATTTTTAAATAAGGAACCAATTTGAGTAGGAGTAAGAGAAGGCACACTATATGGGAATCTAAAAGAGGTAAGGCAATCCTTACTCTAACTCATATAATCTAGGATGAAGGAAGTATCCCAATTTCTCTTAAAGTAAATATAAGATGGCACAACCACATCGTTCTACTATTTATATAACATCACCTTTGATTTTTAAAGGTTTTACATCTATGAAAATTAAGAAACCTTGAAGAATTGTAACCATGTATATCTCTACTATTGATGATATAAAGAAAAATCTAGAAGCACCAATTAGAAACTTAGAGAATTAAATGAGTAAACTTGTGAACCTGATCCAATAGAAAACACTGGGTTCATTGCCTAGCACTATTGAGGCCAACATGAGGGAGGATACTAAGGAAATCTCATTGAAAGGTCGTATGGAGTTGAAGATAGTTGAGGAAAGGAATAAGGATGTGAAGTCATATAAGAGACAAGAAGTAGTAGTTCTATAGATTAGTAAGGAAGAAAAGAAGGAACCATCTATAAGACAGGATCATCCTATGTTGTTTGCTGACCTAATCAACAATTTAATAATACCCATGATACATATCCTAAAAGGCTTAAATGTAATCAATTAGATAAGAAAATTAGTAGGTTCGTAGAAGTTTTTAAAATATTGCACATTAGAGTTCCCTTTGCAAAAGCTTAGACTAAACATCAACATATATTAAATTCTTGAAGAAATCTTATATAATAAGAGAAGGGTTGAAGAATATGAAACTGTTAGGTTAGACAAAGAATCTTATACCAATCTATTGAATAAGTTGCCACTTAAGTTATAAGATTTAGTGAGTTTCACTATATCCTACACTATTAGTTACCTACATTAGATAGGGCCATGATGGATTTAGGTGGTAGTATTAATTTTCTGCCTTCATCTATTTTCAAGAAGTTTGGACTTGCAGAGTCCAAACCAACTAATGTTTCACTATAGTTAGTGGATGAATCAATTACATATCATAAGTTAGTCACTAAAGATGTGTTTTTTAAAATGGATAATTTCATCTTTTTCACGGATATCTTGATTCTTTACATGGAGGTGTATCGAGACATCCACATCGTCCTTGACCTTTCATGGTTACAACAATGACTACCACTAATATATAATATGAGTTGGCCCTATATGGCACCTAAGAGGGGGTGAATTAGGTTCTTAAAGATTCTTTTCAATATTATTACCCCTAAGACTTTTTACCAATTTTCAATTAAACGCATAATCTAAACAATTATTTAATTATAAAAATTAAATAACAATAATTAATTAAAAAATTAAATTAAATTCATAAAATTAAAAGAGGAAAGGAAGAAGAGACATAACCAATTTATTCTGGTTTAGAGCAGTCTACTTGCCCTACATCCAGTCCTCAACACTAATGATGAGATTTTGTTCTTATTGCAATCAATAAGAATACAGAGTACACAATACAATCCTTTTTACATGCTCAAGAATAATTTTTCACTTTCCCTTTTCTAAGGCTTAGGAATAACCTATCACTCTTCTTTTTCAAGGCTCAAGAATAAGCCCACCAAAATACAATAACTTCAACTTCACCAAAAGGTTATAAACACTCAATAATACTCAATAATAATAAACAAACACTTTCAATACTTCTTGGATACTTCTTAATAACTAAACAACACAAAACACACATATTTATACTCATTTCAAAACTAATTACTCGTTGCTCAAACGTTCTTCTAATTTAATAATATACCCATTGGAAATCTGCCAATTAGAAATCTACTGTTGCATAATCTTCATATTTGGTCGACTGATGGTCATTTAATCGACCGGTTCAAAGGTTCAGTAGATCAATCTTTGTTCGGTCGGCCGATGCTCCCTTCACCAAGTGTATTCGGTTAAGCGGTACACCTTTAGTCGACCGACCTCTTCAATTCCTTCATTCGGTCAACTGATTTACCCATCCGATTAGCTGATCTCTTCTGAATTAGCACACCTTAGGCCCAAACTTAGCCTAATCCAATTCTTATCCCAATTCAACATAAACAAAAAAAATACTTAATCACATTTTACACAATTATATGAACTTAACACAATCAATTTATCCAATTTACCAAATCATTAATAATTCCAATTTATTCATTTATTTAACCTTTAATTAAACATTATTTCAGGACTTACACAAGTCATAAAAATTTCACCGAATTACCAACTTAATTATTTATTCATCACATACACTCTAAATACTAAACAACCATAGAAAACTCTATAAACATATTAGTAGAAACACTTTGTCATCATCAAAACAATGGTAGAACCAACCCTTAGTTCAACAATCTCTCCCTTTTTGATGATGAGAAAAACCATATGATATTAGAAGCATATAACAAGTTATACAACCAAATTAATCCACACATACATGAAAATCATATGCAAAAAAAAAAGAAGAAAAAAAACAAAGAGTTACTAAATACCATTCTCCCCCTTTTGTAATCATCAAAAAGTACATGTCAATTTTCAAAAAGATGTAAAACTTAAATACGAATATAAACTAGTCACAAGTACATATAACACCTATCATTCTCCCCTTTTTTGGAATCACCAAAAGGGTATTATCATAAGATCAAATACAAAATAAATCAATGCATAAGTAAAAGAGATCAAATGAAAATAGACGTAATTGCTCAAAGGATTTCATAAAAAAGAGTCAATGTCATAAATAGTGAAATATCATACATGAAAAGTAGCAAAAGGATCAATACAAGAACAAGATATAAATGCTAAGTGTCTGAAGGTGCAAGATGGGGAAGTCTGGAGAGAATCTCTTATAGTAAGGAGTTATGCTCTCATAGTAAGGTGGTGTGCTTATTGAGACGACTCGTCAAGTGGTCCACCTTGTGATGAGGTGTAGTGATGGTAGCCTCAACATCATAAAGAGTAGCAATAGGTGCTGAAGAGACTGGCTCAGTAGAACTGGCATCATCATCAAGGGGCTCAAATGTATGCTAATTCATCATAGGCAAAACAGGTACCTTAGCATCAACAGGGGGAATTGAACACTATCGCTAATACAGTTGAGTCATGTGACCACTAATAGTTTCAAAACCCATACGTTTTATAGAGTTATGATGAAAAATTGAGTATTGCTTAAAGTCATCTTCCATAGAAGGAATGTGAAAATCTTAGAAGATGTGGCCAAGAATAAAGGTATAGGGAATATGTTGGCCTCTTTTCTAGAATTGAAAAAAAATTGTTCATGTTATGCAAGATGAAATCCCCTAAGTGGATTATCTCACCAAGAATAAGGGTAGACAAAAACAAGAGGTCATCATAGCCTAGGTCATTGTAATACCCACTAGTACAAAGGAAATTATATTTGATGAAAAGGTGACGGAGTTTTGGTATGGCGTTCAGCTTTTTAACATCCTTAGTTTTTCAGTAATGCCCTCCTCACAATCTAACTTGAAAATGGTATAAACTCTCTTTGCTAAAGAGTGGGTGGTATCAAATTTCAACATACAATCATAGTGAGAGAACATAGAAGGAATGGGGATAACAATGATGTTATTGATTATGTCTCTCGATAGACAGATAGGAATATTTTCTACTTTGGGGTAAATGATATATTCATCGTTGTCCTTAACTTCTCTAAGATTACAGAAAAATAGTTTTATAACTATAGGGTAAGTGTTAGCTGAAAGAGTGAGAAGAGGCTCCCACCCTTGATCAAGGAAATATTGGATAAGGACGTTTTTTTTAAATATAAATCTAATTGGGAAGGGTTAATGGTACCATTATCTGAGAGCTTCCTATAAGCATAATCTTTGAATTCATCATAAATATAATATAGGCAATCACTAGAAGAAGATATTCCTTTCAATTATATTCCCTTAACACACTCACACATATGCACAATCTACACAATGCAAAAAAAAGCAACAATAATTGCACATAATAAAAAATAATTAACATCAAAACATAATGTAAATGCAAAATCAAACAAAATTGATAAATCAAATATCTTCCCAAAAGCCTAGTAGTGGCTAATTCCTACTGTAACGATTTGTTAAATGTATCTAACATTTTTTTTGAGTTTACAAGGGCTATTTGATCTTATTAATCTTATAAGAAAATAGTTTATGTGGTTAGAAAATATCTTTATGCATGCTTGATGCTTGAAGGAGCATTGATTAAGTTTTTTCAGTTATTTATATGATGAACAAGTTTGAGAGATGGGGTTAGTTAGTAAGTTTGCATTTACTACATTTTAAAGCCCTCTTTGAACATTGATTTGATCTAGAAAGATAGGGCTTATACACTATTATTCTTGATCTTGGTTTGAGTGGTTTGAGGGCTTGTATATTGGAAAGGAATTTGAGGGAATTATGAGGTAAGAAAGGGTTACTTTTCTCCCTTAGAAAAGTAAGATTTTTTTTTGGATTACTTTTCACCTTAAAGTAAGATTGTTGGGGTTGCTCTTCACACCTTTGGAAAGAAGATTGTTATAATGATTTCTTTTCATACTAAAGTAGATTTATTTTATTTTAAAATCCAAGTAAAGCTTAGAGGGTAGACTTAAGCAATAAGGGCTATTACCAAACGATTGTAAAAATCAATTGTGAATCCTTTCTTCTCTACACTCTTTTAATTTATGTAAACTATTATTTGATTCCTTGAATTTGAAGTATTTTCATTGAATTGGCATACTATCATAATTAGGTTGAATTGTGGACTAGGGACTTCATACTTAGAAAAAATAATTTCAGGTTTTTTATGATTTAGTTTATAAAATTTTTTAAACACTCAATTCACCCCAAGTAATGACTAGAGTAAGAGTGATTGTCACTTTTTTCTTAAGTTTTTGATGAACTTAGTTAGCAAAGATTAAAATAGAAAATTTGAATGTTCATTTTGATTTAGGGGGGCTAAATTTGTGTAGAACACCTTGTTTAATGATAATGATTTTTTTTTAAGTGGAAAATTAGAATGAAAATTTTCTTGACAGGCCAAAATTTTGAGTTTTGGGAAATTGTTTCAAATAACTCTTATGTTCCTGTAAATGAAATAGAACTTGTTTCATTCTTGAAGAAATTAAATAAGTGCATGAATGAAAATGATAAGTTGAAAAATGAAAGTGAATATTTTAATACTAAAGTTTATAGTTTGGTAGAAGCTAAGTAGTGAAGCTTGTCGTAAGGTATAAAATAATAAAACACCTAACTATCCTATCTAACTATATAATTGGGCAAGTCAGGTTCAATTCCATAGAAAATTGGTAGTTTTTATGGCTATTCCTAATGTTGTGCAAAATAAAAAAAATAAAGTAAAACCTTTAGATGGGACGAAAATTAAATAAATGAAAACTAACTAATAAAATTAAAGCAAATAATAAGAATCAAATAAAAAATATGAAAAGCTGGGCAAAAGATATTTTCTAGATTCATGAATTACAACTGATCATCGAAAACATATATATTGTGTTATGCATAACATGCTAGCCTATAAATAAAAACAAACTCTTGCATCTTAAGATTCTCTAATTTTAGAAAAATCTAGCAAGTTTTGAAAATACCCTTCGTTATGTGATAACCTATAAAAATCTCTCTACATTTAACGATGCAACAACATTAAATAGTAGGAACAACTAACCTAAGCCATAATCATAGAAGTTCATAATATATAATTTAGAGAATTAACACTCTAGGCTAAATTGATCAAGTCTCAATTATAAATTCAAATATCCTATCGCCACTTATGGTAATCACTAATGAAAATTATGGATTAAAAGCTAAACTTAAAAATTAAGTCATAAGTCATAAATAAGATGGCCACTCCTATTCATCATCCTTAATTCAAGGCATTTAATCAAAATTCTAATTCAATACTAGAATAAACCATAAAATCCATTAAATACCCAATTCAATTCCCCAATGACAACCTATTAATCCTTTAAATAATCTCTAACCCAAAAGAAAAATAAGATAACATACTAAAAATGACAATAAACATAAACTAAAATTAAACCAAAAAACTAAATTGCATAAATCATAAAGGAAATGATAAGAAAAAGGCTAAATTTAAAGATAAAGGATTTTATTAATGATAAAAAATGGTTTAACAACTACTTAACAAATCCTAAAGGAATTATATAAGGTAAGTAGTAAGAAAATAAATAAACATGAGCAAAAATACAAATAAAACTAGAGTTCTGCATTTAAATCTAAGAACTGAACTGTAAGCCCTATGGCATCTAAGATGGTGGGTGAATTGGGTATTTAAAAACTTTTTGCTAATTTAAACTAGCAACCTAAATCGATTGGGAAACTAGATGAAATAACTAAACCAAGATTCAACCTAAGATGGAATGATAATGCAAATATCAAAATGAATGCAATAGGTTAAGATAAGAGAGAGACACAAG
>JAOXYD010125935.1:0-11092 GCA_028565735.1 Pinacopodium congolense | reverse complement strand
TAAATTAGATTAATTAACCAAAGGGAAACAAATAAGGATAATGACAAATCCTATGCTTAAATCTTGTGTTTTTCTCCAAATTTGTTGTTTGCTGTGCTTTCAATTGACTGTGTTGCTCACTCCTGTTTCCAAATCTGTCTGCGTCTGTCTAATTTATTTATTTTATTTTCTTAAATCAATTTCTTGAACAAAGTGTAAACTAAATTGATAGGGTGAGTAGATATGAATCCTCATGGGATCGATACTGTTCTTTACTACAAGTACGACCCGTATACTTGCGGTTTTGAGCGTGAAACTTGCAGTTGTGTGTTTTGCGAGATATATATATATATATATTTTTATACAACAATTTTCTTATTAGATCTTGTTGTTTTTGAAGCTGTGTTGATGTCCAGATCAATTTAAGAAGTTGAAGATTTGTCTAGAAGTATTCTAAACATGTTTTATAACTTCTAAACTACTTATTTCAGCTTATATTTTTAAATCTATCAAACTATGTGGCTTAAGATGCATGTTTTGTATGCTTTGATGATTATGTATGCTTAAATTCATTTTCCAGCTTTGCATTTATGTTTTAATGTTTTAGGAGACTTTGAATGAGTGTAATAAGATCTGATTTTATTTATTAAAGCTCTTATTGTACTGATTTTGGCCTGATAAACCAAGATTAGAGTGAAAAGTAATATAGGATTCGAGAAATCTACCTAGGTTGTTGGAAAATTTAATAAGCAATATAAATCAATCTTTGCATAACAAAACATGGATTATTTGTAAGAGTTAGAGATCCGAGATTAAAATTCCAGGACTCACCTTCTTGAAGTTAAAACCCATTGGCTAGATTTAAAGCATAACCAAACTTTAAACGAAGTTTAATGGAGAAAATGCATAAGTCTTAGCCATAGTTTTGTCTTGAATCTATGAATGAACTCTAATATACCTTTGAATTTGTTTTTAAGATCAATTAATTCATTAAACACTTATCCAGAGTTGGGTTCCAGTAGTTTATAATTTTTAGTAATTTTATAAATCATTTTATAATAATCATTGCAAGGGTTTGAAGCACAACTAGGATAGTTATTAATTTTATCTTTTCATCTTTTAGTCAATTAATTTAGATTTTCCTAAATAATTGTAATCTAATTAATCTGGTATTTAAGTTAAGAAGACCACATTTTTCCTCATGTGTTCGATACTCGGAGTCTGAAAATTACTCCACTTTATTACTTGTTGGATAGGTGCACTTGCCTTTCATCACATTGGTTTTCACTTAATATCATTTTGGATTTCAAAGTAAAATTGGTTTAAATAAATCCAATTTTTAATCAATTCAACAAACGAACAACAATAGTTTAGTGAATCTAAGTGTGAATCGGTGAGGACTACTATTATCAATGAATTTCTATCTAAATTAGCTAACTTACTAAAATAGTGGATTGATTGATGAATAAGAAAAGACAATAACTATAAAAAAAAAAAGAACACCTAAAACACTTATAATGATTATCAATCAAGAATTAAGTTAGGATTTAGGTGATTGCGTCCTCTAGGATGTATTCGTATTCATTTTATTCTTATCTTAACTCGAATTCTATTATTTATTATATCATAGACTCCCTAATGTAAATTTCAATCTCTGTTAAGTTATGCAACCCTATTAAACTCAATAAATTAGGCAAAAGTTCTATTGCAACACAATGGGAATCCCTACCCACTGACCATAGTTTGGGCCATGTGCATGGCCCAACCTGTGGCCTCCTACTAGATTTTCCAGCTTCTGCATTCCTTCGATCATTTTGATATGAATTCTTCTTCGCTTCTCTGTTGGGTATGAAATTTGTTCTGTAGGTTTCCTAAATGATTTTAATGAACTCAAAAAAATGTCTCAATAATATGAGCTCTAGAAGTGCATTTAATGTCTCACCAAAATTACTTGTACCAAAAGTGGTGCTTATTTAAGCTTCTCTTGTTCTTCTCATCATGCATCTTTCATGGCTTGTCATATGGCTTTGAAATTTGGTCTGAAGCTTACTCTTATGAGTTTTGTAAATGAAAAATTAACTCCATACCAATTACAATCCCAAAAGTATGCCAAATTGTTCTCTAAAATTTTATAAAAAGTGATAAAACATGAAAATCATTTGAGTATCATCTCATTAAAAAATTTTAACTAGAATTGCGCTACAAAATACCTCCACACTTAAGATGTTACTTGTCCTCAAGAAACAACTAAACCTATACTTTAAAAAATCCATCAAGAGTCAAGAGTTATTTCTGTACAAACAAACTTCAAGCAATGTTGTTGATTTAGTTTGCAAATCATAATTTCATCATGAAAAAAATATGGTTAACACACGTAGCACATTCTTAGTGATTAGGTGACCTTCAATACATAATATCAAGCATCTATGAAGATTCATATAGATCATTATGTAAACTTGTTCGAAGAACTCACTAATGCAAAGTATAACTTATTCTTTTTTAATTTTTTAGCAATTTTTTTGGGGTTCACCTTGTCATTTGATGTGAGAGTAAACATTTTGTCATAAATGTCCATTGGTTACTCAACTCGATTTCCCTTTTTAGATTGTTTACAATCTTATCTAACCTTTTTATATAAAGGTAAATATTTTATCGTGAAAAACCGCAGTTACTCAGCTAGCTCACAATTGCAAATGCCTACTAGCTCCATTTATACACTTCAACCTTTTCATTGGTATAAAGGCAATGTAGTGAGTTTTTACACATTCAATTTACATAAAATTATACCTTTTATTCATTAAAAATGCTATGGTCTAAACAAATTATAATTTCTATCAATTTAATCCTAAACAAGACAAAGCCAAGTGCACCTTGCCAATAAGTAGTATAAAATGGAGTAAATCCTAAGTAACGTTCTCCCTAGGACTAGATCAATTAATGTTTAATTATCTAGACAACTCTTAAAGGATTGATTAAAGGAAACTAAACAAGAACAAATAAAACTAAAAACAAACAAAGAATAATCTAAGAAAAGGCTAGAGGATAAGAGTCTAACAATTGATAATTTGGCTAGGGCTCGAAATGCAATGGATTTAACAAAAAAGAAACACAATTCATTGGACAAATTTAAGGCATACATCACAAATGCAAGATATAACAAATGGTCATGGAAACATCTTCTCTCTCCTAGACTCAATTCATCTATCTTAGTCTAACAGACAAATTGGAATAGAAGGCATTAATATCAAGACACCTAGAATTAAGTTCATTAATCCTAGGTACCCAAAAAAAGACCTTAAGGCTTGGTCCACACCTAATTTCAATTGTGTTACCTAATTAATAGTCCAACAATTAAAAGCCTATGTTAAAGGTCTTCTAATAATCTAAAAATCTCACTAAGATGGCCAATCCCGCATGATTAAATATTAAGCAGTTAAATTAGGAAAAAAATCCTCCAAACACATAAAATCCATTCAATCCTAACCCTAACCAATCAAATTAAGCATAAAACATAATCAATAAACTCAAGATTAAAGAAATAAAACATATTCATTGATGGAAAATAAAAGTTCACAGAAAAAAGTAAGAAAAAAGAAGAATTACAACCAAATCTTTGTCCAATCTAGTCTAAATCTCCTCCTTGAAACATCCTGCAAACTCTAGGGACTGCCTCCAGCAACACTAAGTCAAGATTAATGAAAAGAAAATGAAAACCTAAGCTAAACTAACTTGAAAATGGAAAATGCAACTTTGGGAACCTAGGAACGGTTTCCCTGTTCTATGCCGAATCTTCCCTCTTTTCTTTGTGCTTCAAGGCCCTCTTATAGTTGTTGGATGACTCTTAGGGTTTTTACATTGATGCTGCATCGTTTGGTAGTAATTTCAAGTTACTTTTAAGTGAAACGTTGAGTATAGTGCTTTCAACGTTGGGCCGGAGCTTATCAATGACGAGCTGGAAAGGGTGTCATTAATGGTCCAATTTTTGGGCTTTAAGGCACCATGTTCATCTATCAATGGCACCATGGCTTCCTTTAATGACACCCTAGCATGGTGCTATTAATGGTCTGTATAATTGGACCATTTGCCTTTACTTACTTCAAAACTACTCCAAACTCCTCCAATTTGCTCCAAACACCATATGTTCCTGAAATCATCAATAATAACTCATAAATGGTTCTTTTCATACATCAAATGGGAAAAAATAAAGTAAAATATGCTATCAAAATCAATAGATTTCACCCAACAATAAAAAACATATCATATTCCAAATTCACACAACAGTTTATATGCAACTACATTCAAAATTTAACATTGAAGATAAAGTTGCATAATTTCACAAGCAAGGGACATAAAACAAAAGAAGAAAAGAAAATATTTAGGTTTAAATTAGTCAAGAAATTTTCAATTCTCACCTCATCGAAAATGATGATGAAGTTAAAACACTTCAATCAACATTTAAGTCTCAATCTCAATCTTAATCTCAATCATTCATCATGGATATTCAAATCATTACTCTTAAACTTTTAGCATCTTAAGTGTGATAAATAAATGATAAAACCTAACATATTCAACTCTCCCTACACTTAAGCTGAATTTCCCTCAATTTCAAGGAGTAAAAAAATTAAAGTGCATAAAAGTAAGAGGTGAAGGAAGAGCTAAACTCCCCTAAATCTTGAAGTCAGAATCTAGGCATGACTAAAATTGTATTGGAGAGGCATCCATATGTTTGAAGGAGTATAATATGAAGCTTGCAATTAAAATTAAAAAAAAAAATAAAAGTACAATCTTTTTAAAAAATTAGATCATAGTAGGAATAAAAACAAAATATAAAACGAACAATAACCAAATGAAAATAAAAACTAAGTCCTACAAATCAACTAACGAAAAGAAACTAAAATTCAAATGGAAAGAAACCCAAAACATAAAGAACTATGAAAAATTAAAATAAATCAAACATATTAAAGGTGATGGTCTAAATCAATCTACAGCTAGCTATGGTCATGGTGGAGGCTAGAACTACTACCAATATGCCTACTATTTCTCCTGTCTCTCCTGCTGAATCCTCTTACCCTCTTCCCATCATGCTTATTACTATTAATGAAATTCTAACCATCTAGATTTATTCATTGCTTAATATGTTCTTATCTTCGCATGCCATTCATCCATCTAGGTTTAAGTTTGATCAGACATGTAGCCATCGGCGGTTCATTTGATCTAGAGGTTCCAGCATCATCTTCCCTGCCCTCTTCCTTACCACTAACTTATAGTTCTTCACTAGTGACAGGATTATGAGTGGTTGGTTATGATTGCTTGTACTATAATTCCCATACGGCGTAATGGCTATTCCTATTTTGATCCAAAATAGAGCATCTAAGGGCTCTATTTTAATCATTGTTCCTAAGTCCAAGATGCTTATGTTGAGTCCTAGGTTACTTGCAAGTATGGTGACATATGATGAGCCATAAAGTGATCCTTTAAGCCTTTTACTTCGATTACTAAAGTGTACAGCCAAGGCACCTGAAATATTAGAGGTATGGCCATGATACATACACCATAGCTATAACAAGTCATGTAATTTAATGGCCCTCAAATCTTTGAGATTTTTGTGACACTGGGTTGAAAATGTCTTACCAATTTCCCTCTATAATTAAGTAGCCTGCCTCGAGGTAAGGAAATCCTATTAATAGTGATTCCTTTTTTATAGATCCAAAAGAAAAATTGTTGGGATGCCTAAGATTTTACTAAATACCAACATGACATGGAAAACTATTGCGAACCTAATTGAAATCTTATCATATGCTCAGACTATATCCCATTAGTACCTTGTCAAATTCAAGGATTGTCAATAATTCATAGAAAAGGTTTTGGAATCCTGGGTCCTTAACCTTTATAATTAGACCCCATCTTACTCTTGTCACGTGTCGACAAAGATAAGATAAAAAATTAGACACAATTGCTCCAAATCTTTGAAAACCAAATAGTGAGTAGGTTCGATGGGTCTCACCAACAATTAATTGTATTTTGCAAGGAGTTTATAATTTCAGAATTTAAGAAATGAAGTATCAATCCCAACACCTTGAGATGAGAAGGCATTGTCATGACAAGCCTTCTTCACCCTTTCCTTTCAAGAAGTCATAATTGTCAAAAGAAAACATAAGCATAATGAAAAAGTGGATGAGGCTACACACAATTAAGTTCATAATGGGTTGGAAGATGTAACAAGCATCAAAATCAATGGAAAGACATCAAATTTAGATTATAAGAATGACATAGGGGATATATGGTAAATGATAATGCAATCCACTCAACCTCGTATCATATATTATATGATAACTCAATTGATCATAATGGATAGCATAACAACCTCATTGACAAATTCCAAATCATTCTTAACATAATTAACACCAATGCCTAGTAATAGATTCATCTTAAATCCTAAGGGTTAATTTCTTGTTTAGGACATCAATTAGTTCTCTTGAGGTTGCTAGAAAAGGTCTACCTAATATTAAAGGGGTTTCATCTTCATTCTTAACATCCAAATCATAAAATCAATAGGAAATGTGAATTTATCAACCTACATAAGGAAATACTTAACAATTCTCTTAAGAAACTTTACCTATCTATTTGCCAACTGTATATGCATCCTAGTACGTTTCGTGATTCTCAATCCTAACTTATTGGATAGTTTATCAGACATGAGGTTAATACCAAGTCATAAAACAGCTAAAGCATCATGTAAATACAAACTACCAACAATGTAAGAAATAAAAAAACTCCTTAAGCTTTTGTGGTAGCTTTTCCACTAGTATAGGGTATGCATTCTTCATTCTTCTGTAGCTTGAACTTCTTTTTCTTCTTCTCATTCTTATGTGCACTTTGTTTAACCTCTTCATCCTTAAAATCCTACACAAAAGATTCAACCAAAGGGGGTCTTAACTTGTCTTCCATCAATTGGGCCTGTACACTCCCTTGGTTGAACAATGATAAGATTATCGCGGTCCAATCTTAATGGCTCACTTCCTACATCATTGATTACTTTGTTCTTTTCCTTTTTTATGTAGCTTTGCTTCTTGCACACTAACCTTATAACTTGCTCTCCTATGCCTGAGAACATTGTAGGTACTTGCTCCTTCAAATTCTTTTTTGTGTTACTCGGTAGAGCACTAAGAAATCCTTCTAAAATATACCTAACATGCTATCCTACTTCTTTCTCTAGATTCTTTATGAAGGATTCAATATTCTAAAATCTAGCATCTATGCTTATGATGTATTTAACAAGGATCTTCTCCAGACTAGGTGGTTTGCTTTCTTGATATTATGGTTGGAAGCCAGACAAATTTTTTTGATCTTGTTGGCCATAGACTCTCCTCGAGATGTTAGGGTGATTCCACCATCCTAGATTGTAAGTAGTACTGTAGGCATTATTTTTGTAGTTCCTTACATAATCAACTTGTTCAAGCCATCTTCTAACTCTAGATGCTTCCATAAAACTCATATGCCATTACTTAAGTAATGATGGATTCTACTGTCATAATGTGTAATCTCTTCATAAGGGCTTCCACCTTTGCCTCTAAATAAGCCAAAACATCCACTTGGTGTGCACCTCCACTCTGTGTCGCTCTTTTCCTTAGGCTCCCCAACTGGTAAGTGCTCATAGTTATGTTTTCTATTAGCTCTTAAAACTATTCTAAGGTTTTGGAGTTAGTAGTGCCACTAGATAATGCATCAATTAGCTACTTATTGCCAAAATTTAAATATCCATGGAAGGTTTGAATGAGCATACCCAAGTAAAAACCATGATGTGGGCACCTCTTAAGCATGTCCTTCTAATGCTCCTAAGCCCTATAGAGGTTCTCTTGCTCCAATTGCTGAAAGGAAACAATCTTATTACATAATTTAACAAGTCTTACAGAAGGGAAATACTTGGTCAAGAATTTCTTAGCTAACTAGTTCCAAGTTGTGATGGAGCTAGTTGGATTTGATTTTAGCCATGATTTGGCACCACTCTACAACATGAAGGGAAACAATCACAACCTTATGACTTTCTCAAGTGCACTATTCAGCTTGAAGGTGTCATATATCTCTAGGCAGTTCGTAATATGAGCGTTTATGTCTTCATTAGGTAGGCCATCAAACTACAGATAATTTTGTAGCATGATGTTTGGTAATCCAAATTAACTCCACATCAATTTCAATCACAAAATTATGCCAAATTTTTCCCCAAAATCTTATAAAACATGATAAAGCATGAAAATATTATGAGTAACATACATCTCATTCAAGGATTTTAAATAGAATTGCAAGAAAATCACATGGAATTGCATCCAAAACATCCCTTAACAAACATTAAATCATGCCTAAAATATGCATTTTTTGGGATGTATTAACCTACATCATCATAGTGCGTGGCTCGAGGGAATCAATAAGATTTGAATTATGTCATGTTTTCACCTCTATAAATTTTAAAAAAGCTACCACAAAATAAGTTCAAATTACTAGCCTTGGAAGTTTACAACAATGACTTAAACAAGTGTTGCAAGAAAATAATAGACTTGTAAGGAGCTTTAAATGCATTAAAATATAAAATTTTTTCATTTAGAATGATTGATGTGATGAAGGATAATGATAAGATTGAAATTTATTAATTTTCATATACTTTTTAATATCATTTCAATCTTATTTTATTTTTTGCATACTTAAATTGCGTTATATTGTGTTTAATGATAGGTTTATTACCTTAGCATAAATTTTGGATCAAAGCATGAAGAATTTAAAGGAGTTTGAGCAAAAGCCAAAGATTATATAAATTAAAAAAAATTAGTTGAAAAAGTAAGCTACCAAAATGCAACATTAGGTGCATTCCAAGCTCGCCATTTGCCATTAATTGAAACCAAAAACAACAGCTTTTGGTGGAGAGGGAGGCATCAACTGAAAGCAAAAATGACTACCAAGAAGGAAAGTAAAGGGAGCTTTTTGTCTTGAATTAATGCACGCAATACTAGGAGAAGCAGGAGACAAGAGTGACGAGTTGCTAGCAGGAGTGTTTGTTGTCCTGGAGAGGCGTCTTGGCTTGACGAGTTGTTAGCAGGAGTGACTTGGCAAGTTGCTAGAGAGTCTTGGCTTGGATCTGCTCTTCAGGAGAAGAAGCAACATTACTAGAGAGAGCCAAGAGTCGAGAGTTACAGCTGCATTTGGGATTTAATTTTAATTAAGCTATTGTTCATCTGCTGCTTTTGTTTTATAAACTCGCTTATAGCTTTCATTTTAGCTTTATTTTGTTTTGTTCCTTGTTCGAATCTTTCCTTGCTACTTGTTTGTATTGTCTTTGATTTTTATTTTTCATTAGCTTTTTTCTTTTGTCATGGCTAAATCTTATATTTTAATTCTAAATTTATTGCTTTCTTCCTTCTTATGTTACAACATTTGTTTGCTTATGTTATTGATTTTGTCTTTAGCAAATTTGATTTAAGTTTCATTTAATTTTTTATTTATTTTAATTAATATATTTTCAGTTTTTATTCAATTTATAGTTATTAGAATTTTTGTTTAGAAAGTTAGTTTAAGTTTTGATTAATTATGTTTTATTTAATTAAGCAATAGCTTAAGTAATGTGTGTTTGTGTTAATTTAATTGTCAATTTGTGTTTTTCCTTTATTGTTTTTAAGTTTTTATATTTTTTTCTTTTAATTAATTATGTTTAGTGTTCATTTAATTTTCATTTTACTTAATTTAATTATGTTTAGCTAGTTTAGTTTTGGTTTGGGAGATATTAATGGAATTTTGGCTTAATAATTGTGACAATTGATTAAATATTATGATTTAGGTAAAGATTGAATTGGAATTCCATGTAAATGACATGAATTAAAGATTAATTCTTAGGATTGGCCATCCTAGGTTTAATTTATAATTCTATTGATAGGAATAAAGTTGTGATGCATCATAGTCCTAATGATTTTTGTAGGTAATAATAGACTAATTGAATTTGTCAATGAACTTAATCACCTAGCATAGAATTCTAATTCTCTAAGTAACACAATCTGAGCTTGCGAGATTGTGGTTTAGGCTAGTTATTCACTTGTTGTTAATGCTATTGCGTCATTAAATCAAAGAGCTTATTTTAGGTTGCCTCGTGGTTAGGGATAGGTTGTCTGTCGTATAGGATATATCTAAAAATTGGTGGAATTGAGTGTTTAAGAGCATGTTTAAACCTATAGGCTAGCATCTTAGAACAATCACAAGTTATCTATTTCGAGGATCAAGAAATCGTTAAGATAGAGGCACGATGATGGCCAGAGATGAGATGGGGCGGCGAGTTTACAACGATTGCTAGGTGCTACGACAATGATGACAGGAGTAATAGGGTGGTATGAGAGTCAGAGGCACATGATGAGGGGTGCGATGGTGGCGGCAAGAGGTGTGATTATGGCAGTGAGAAAGCTAGAGGTGAAGAAAACCAGTGGGGAGCAGTAGGAAGTAGAAATGAAGAAGGAGTAAGTAGGGTTTTTAAGTTTAGGATTTTTTTAGTTTCACTTTAATTTTTAATTTTTATTTTATATTTTTTAAAACAAAAAAATTAATTAAAAAAATAATATAATAAAAAAATAAAAAATATAATATCTAATAAAAAATATAATAACCACATAAAAAATTAAAATTCACAACCTAACTAAATTTACTTCGAATCTCATGATATTTAAATCCGTAGAATTGGAATAAGTATGTGTAAGATTTAATGGGAAAATATTCCTTTTAGAAATTGCAAAGCATCTTTTCCTAACCATAAAGCATCTACCATTCAAACCAATCCCTACCTTCTGTATTTTCCATCACTCCACACGACTTGACTATATAACAACCAATCAACCCAGCGAAAGCAAACGTCAAATCTCTATCAATCATCTCGTAATAATCTCACTCTTCCGTATATGTCCACTTGCACTCCAATTGATAATCAAACTCAAGACGGCAGCACTCACCACACCCCAATCATGGATCCTCCCTCCACCACTACAGTCCCTCTTATCCACCGTCGCCCGTGGTGGCGCCGCCAACTCGGCCTCAAAACAAACTTCTCCTCCGAGCTCTCTGGTGCAGTGGGTGACTTGGGCACTTT
>JAOXYD010125925.1:0-11092 GCA_028565735.1 Pinacopodium congolense | reverse complement strand
CCTAGATTAAGCATCACTGATCCATCAATTAAATCATCAACTACTAAAGCTTAACTGAATAATTTAGGAAAAGCAATATGTAGCTCTTTTACAATAGATTGGAAATTTTCTAGGATTTTTAGATTAACTTTTAGTTATTTATTTTCTTAAATCATGAAGCTGAGTGTTCTCTAGATAATTGTAATCCGATTGACCTAGTATTTACATCCTATAAACTTCCTCATGGGACCGATACTCGGAGTCTTAAATATGCTCCACTTTACTACTTGATTCGACCGGTACACTTGCCGAATGTTGGTCTCAAATTAAATTGTTAAATTATGCATAAAAGATAGAAAATTTTGAGATAATTTTGTATGTGGACAACCGCAATCAGTATCACTCTTAAAATTATGCATATTTAGTTTTGAAAAAGCTTTAAGATAAGTATTTTCCTTTTTTGTGATTAAATGTTTTGACATGTAAAAATTTTGGGGGTCTATCTCTTTGACTTAATTCAATTGGTTTTGTATGAATTAAGAAAAATTTAAATGGTATTAATGCATATTATTTAACTTCAATGAAAAATATGCCTAATCAAATTGTTCTTATGTGATCTATGCATAATGTGTGTTTTTGTTTCAAAGATGGATTCTTGAAGATTAATAATGCATAAACATGATTTTTGATGTAAAATTGCATATTATGTTCTTTTAGTGCAGAAAGGTACATAATACATGTTTTTGATGCAAATATATGCATGATATGGTTGTTGTAATGTTTTATTTATCCCTCTTCTTCCTTTTCTCATGCTTAATTGTTCCATAATACATAACTGCATCATCTAGGGGGAGTACTACATATAATTGGTATTCCATTTTAAATATGCATGAATTGAGGGCGAGTAAGTTTAAAGAGATTTACAATTTTTTTAAGATTATTTTAAATTAGCTATAGGTTGTAACCCTTTTGATGATGTAAAAAAGGGGGAGAGAGTAGTGTGGTATTAAGATTGAATGTGAGTTTCAAGTATACAGAGAGATAGTCATATCATTTCATAATGCTTGGTGTAATGACATGAAATGTGTTTTGTATGCTCTTAATATCACATGTTTTTCCATCATACCCTAGTTGAAATGATGCATGTTTATGGAAGTATATGTGACATAAGAGTTTAAATTGAGATATGGTATGACTGTGGAAGGCATAAAAATTATCAAATGACAGGTTAAGTTGTTACATGGAAATTAAAATGACTAAGCCTATGAATTGTTCCTTAATATGAATATAGAAAAAGTCAGAACTGGGTTATGAGGTCTTCTAGACAATTTTTTCCCCTTTGTATCTAGTTTCTATAGCATCAACAATAAGACCATTTAGAGTTCTAAATCATGAGATATGAACAAACGATCACAAGTTTCTTCAAAACAGGGGCATCATCAGGTCACCTTTTTCAACTTTACATTCGAAGGTCATAGAGGCCGAATTAAATCAACATCTCTTTAGAGATATTTACCCCTATGTCTTAGGTTTTATATGAAACTAGAATCACACAATTAGGGGTCTGTAGGTTTAGTTAAGGTTTAAAAAATGTGATTAACTTAAATAAATCCTAGACAAAATTACACTACACAATACTCTCTTGTCATATTCAACCAATCCTAGTGAAAATAACTCCAAAGAAACCTCTTAGAAACAAGTATTAAAGTGTTACAAATGGAAGTTTATGTGGTGGGCAAGTGGGCTGCATATCTTGGTCTTAAGTGGCATATTAAGCAAGTAACACCTTGGTGTTAAGTGGCATCTTAAGCTAGTGGCACCTTGGTGCTAAGTGGCATCTTAAGCTAGTGACACCTTGGTGTTTAAGCTAGTGACACTTAGCTAGTGATGAAGCAAGTTTCTACTGGAGTATTCTAGCTCTCTTCATTCGTGTCTTCTCTCTACCAAAAACCTCCCATCTTCTCTCAATTTCTGCTGGAGTTTAGAGCAGAAGCTTTGTATATGTTGGTTGTTTGGAAGCTTGGTTTAGCTATATTCTTAGAGTTAGATTCGAATTTTAGTAAGATAAGGGAATACTAAACTTGGTATCATGTTATATCATGTATGGTTGGATGTTTGATACATATATCTACAATTTTTATGAAGGAATCGAATTTTATTTATGTCATTAAGGGGTTGGAAAATTGGTTTGAAGTTGATTTCTAGTTGTTGTTCATGTTTGAGAGTAGTCTGTAGTATTTTAGGTATAACTCTCAAAATAATGAACCCAATTACATCAACTTTATTTCTTTAGAAACTTATGACGTAGATGAACATTTGTTCAGAAGAACCTTTTGCCCAAAAACCTCCGTTTCTATGTCAAACAGGCCATATAATCCTGACTCAAAAACCTATTCGGAAAACAATCAATAACTTTTTGAAGATAGATCGAAATTAATCTTCCTCTTTTGATCTATTTTGCATATCTTTAGATGCTTAATTTGAAGAAACTAAAAGAGTAAAAGTTGTAGATATAGGTCTTATCTTGACCTCAATGAAAACGACTTAAGAAAAGAGTGATTAGATCTCAAGTTATGCTTCTTTCCTAATACTGCTTATGATAGACTCCTGTACAAGATGAAATCCTAATTTGAGTCTTTTGATCTAGTTTAAAAATACTTTGAGCACAATTTTGAAGAACCTCAAAGAATACAATTTGTAGAGTGACTATAACTCGAGTTATGCCTATTTTTCTAGTATTGCCTGTGATAGACTCTTGTAAAGAATGAAATTCTAGTTTCTATCTTTCAAGCTATTTTACATATCTTTAAAGAAAGAATTTGCAGAAACTCAAAGAATAAGCATTGTAGATATAGGTCTTAGCTTGATTTCAGTGAAAATTTCTTGATAAAAAAATGAATGTAGCTTGAGTTATGCTTGTTTTCCTAGTATTGCTTGTGCAGGAACCTTACACTATTTGGTGTTTTCATGAATGACTGAATTATAACGAATTATGTATGATAACTTGGATACGGGTTTTTGTGAATTAAGAATTTTTGCGATGATATGGTGTTAATTCCAAACCATAAAGTGTCTTCGGAGTTTAATAATTGAGATCGTGTGGGAAGTGTTTTATATTTGTGTGAATCAAAGAATATGTCACATTGAACAAAAATGGAAATATAGTTGTATGTGTTGCCCTCACTTAAGAATTTTGAAATGAATATGCTTTGTTTAAATAATGTTAAATCCTAGTCGTGGGTATATAGGCATGCCTATAAGGGTCTTCAGCTACTGCTGTGATACTTTGATGTGTCCTGTCACTAACACTTCGGTGTTTTCTGTTACTGACACTTTGGTGTCTTCTATTATTGAGACATATGTCTCTCCTGTTCTGTGATACCAATCATGATATCTCCTGAATTAGTCCTGTTACCCACTTCTGTATAACGGATTGACATACTAACATGTTTTGTTTTCTGTTATATGTTCAGTTTTGATATAAATAAACTTTGTTCTGAAACACCATTATGTTTTAGTCCAGACTATATCACATTCAGTTATGATATTGGTGAGTTTTGCTCTGAAGAAAATATGTAATCTATTATGATATTTTATATGTTATTATGAGTTTCATGATCTTTTGGTTGATATGTGGATTGTTCGCAAATATATGACTGTTTAGACGAATCTTTGTAACAATTGTTAGCTTATACCCTATTTAGTTTATTCCCCACTAAGCTTTATGCTTAGCGCAGTGGTTTTACCCCCATGTAGGTTCAGATAGGAGGATTTAAAGTATAGGACAATGACAACCTTGGCGGACGACAAAGAATGTACTTTGTTTGAGTTGTATGTCATCATATGAGACATCATATCTTTTGTTAACAGTTTGTAAATATTATAATACACAGAGTGTATTTGATCTTAAAGTCTGTACTATTTTGTTTAAGAGTTTGGAATGTCATAACTTTAATACAAGTAAATTCAGTGTACACTTAACTTCTGTCTATTGGTTGTTTGAATTTTGGTAATGTTATGTATTAATTTAATATGTTTAAGTCCTATCTTTGGTAATACCCACCTATCCTTTCAAGGTTTATATGGGTGTTATATACATGAAATAGTAAAACTCCCTAAATCTTGTAACTTCAACGGCATGTGGCTGGTGATGATTATACAACAACTTCTGGTTATTTCCACTATTTGGTTGTCGTCCTAAGTCCCCTTGTTGGTTAGGATTTCCAGTAGAAACTTAGCGTACTTTGGCATATTCTGTAAGGCATCCATAAGTGATAACTTTTGTAC
Organism: Pinacopodium congolense; assembly: GCA_028565735.1. Classification (NCBI taxonomy): domain Eukaryota; kingdom Viridiplantae; phylum Streptophyta; class Magnoliopsida; order Malpighiales; family Erythroxylaceae; genus Pinacopodium; species Pinacopodium congolense. The sequence continues at coordinate 6,826 of JAOXYD010125925.1, read as the reverse complement.
CTTATGAAAGATCTCAAAAACTTTTGTAACTGTTAAATTTGGTTGAAGGCTTTTTGGGTAAGGGATCTTTGGCTTGTAGAGTGGTGGTGGGATGTCGGGTCTATTATCTTCCTCTTCTTCTTCTTTCTCTTTCTCTTAACTCTCTCTTATGGCACTATCACTCTCTTACATTAGCTCCTCACGATCTTGCCTAATGATAACTTTGATTGCCTTTAATTGCTCCTTTAGATTAGCCTCAGTGTTACTTGGTAGGCTACCTGTACTTATAAAAAATAAAACATTAGAAAGTTGACCTACCTAAACCTCTAAGTTTTAGATGGATGAAGCGTGGTCTTTCATAATCTAGTCAAACTTTGCCTCCATCCACTTTTGGTTTTCCTCTTGGCTTTCAAAACACTAACCATTTATATGGAGACTTTATCTAAAATCTTAGCCTATCTACCTCTTATAATGTAGCTTTTCAATACCCTTGGAAATGTTTAAAACTTAACTTATCTCATCTTTCTTTGAGGATGACCTTCTTTTTTTTTTTTTTTTGCCAAGCTATCCCTGCTTCTGTAAAATTGTTTTTGAAGGGTTGACTCTCTTTTCTAACCTTTCTGGTCTTAAAATAAATTTCTCTAGGATCCAAATGTTTCTTTCTAAAGATTCAATTTTTTTAGAAAAATAAATTTATAATATGACTAGTATCCATCCTAGCTAGCTCCCTATTAAATATTTATGTCTCAAACTTTAGTATAATGCATTTTCTAAGAAAGATTGTAAGACTTTTTTAGAGAAAATAGAGAAAAGAGTTAACATATGAACTAATAGGTTTTACTCTTATACTTGTATGTTATAACTTGTTAACTCTATTCTCTCTACGTTTTAAATATATTGGTCTACCCACTTCTTACTTCCTTCTTTCGTAATTAATGACATAAAAGATAAGAACGAGGCATGTTTTATAGTTAGGTAATTCTAATAAAAGCCATCACTATAAGTCGATGACTTGCATAGACTAAAAATATGAAGGTGGACTAGGTGTTAAAAATATTAAAACCTAGAATAATGTCTTATTAGGGAAAATAATTTATAATTTATTCAATAACTTAGAAGCCTTATGGGTCAAATGGGTTAAGATTTTGATTCTCAGAAGGAAAATTTTCTAAAATGTGAAAGTTAAAAATGGGAGAACTTGGAGTTAGAGGAAAATTTTACAAGTGAGAGATAGTATTCAAAACAAATTATGAATTAAGATTGGGAATTAACAATCAGCTCTCTTATGGTAAGACCCTTGGCATCCTTAATGTCACTTTTATGAATTAAAAAAAATGTATTTCATATTTTAACTTGCATATGATTTGATTAATAATTTATTTGATGTTTTAAGTTTTGAAAAGTTGAAAAGTTAAAAATGTTAAATTCTTACGTTGTGTCATTTTTTAAAAAAGGCCAATAAGATATGGCTTAGAATTCTTTATAAAATGGGGGTTTCAAATTAAGTTATATAATTGATTTATGTCATTTGAAGTTTATTTGGCATGTTTATCACTTACATGTACTTGCTTTTTGTTATATGATATTTAATCTTTGACAATGCATGAATTTTGTAGAGTTGCATTGAATTTGTTTTTAATGTTGGATGATGTTTTTGATGCGGTTTTATGACTCTCTTCAAGCATAAAAGTTTTGTTATCTGAAAGATTAAAATTTTGAAAATGATAATGTATCATTTTAGGGGGAGTAATAGAATTGTTCTTTAAGTTGATTTAAATTTTAAATTTGTGAACTTTTGAAGTTTGTGAAATGTGTTGATTGTTTTGATTAAGATAGTGGGAATTAGTCAAAACTAAGATTTTAATAATTTAAGATAAAAATGTGATTTTAAAACAACTTTGGATTTGTATCAAGTGTGAAGTAGTTTAATTATTATCATGAGATAGTTTGAATCTTGTGTATGGCCATCTTGTGATGATAAGTGTGTCTGAACATTTTTTGCAATAACATGCCTTCTTAAGTTTTTTGGGATTTTTTTGAAATCTTTATATACTTAATTATACAATTTTGTGATAGGATATAAATTGAAGTATGATCAATAATTGATATTTGGTTGATAAATTCAATTATGATCAATAATTGATTTATGGTTGATTTCTTACTTTTGGTTATGTAGAAAGGGGGAATATCCCTTCTATAATTTATAATTCATGCTTAATATGATGATATTTATTGAGTTTGTTGATTGTTTTAAGTATGATGATTCTATCATAAACTACCAAAGTTAACCTAAATTCCTAATTGTATAAAAGGATAAGATAGGTCGATCCACATAGAGCTAGGGTGTAAATGATATTTCTAATTTTGTACAAAATTAAAAGCTCCTAATGTGATTAAACTAAAAGAAATACAAACAAGATTAAATAAAAAAAGATGGCAAAAATATTTTATCAGGATTTCGGGATAAGCTAATTTAGCATCGAAACAATTTAAATTGCGATCTTGTGAAAAGGGTAGCCTATAGACTTAGGTACAACTTTCATCCTTATTCCTCTAACTCTAGGTAAATCCGATACAGTTGAAAACTCAACCTTAAGTACATAATAACCTATGATATGATTTTTAGATTTAATTGCATAGTAGCATTATAAACTAGGGAATGGCTAACTTAGGTTGCATCCTCACATGTACGAATGAGATAACCCAAATAATCAATTAGCCTGTTGTCATTCATGGTATTTGTTAAAGACAATTATGAATGTAAAGGTAACACCTAGCAATTGAACTAAAAGTTACTAATAGGGTGATCAAATCTATGAATAACCCCTAATTCTTGACATTAAACCTAAGTTTTGATTTAATCTAAATATAGAAACACAATATCAATTAAAACCTAGTTTTATTCTCACAATTTATTTCCCTTCATCCCTTGAACATTTTCTAAGCCAAGAAAATTTAACCACGCATAATAGATGGATATAAAGATTAAACAATATATTAGATGAAAATTAAATGTTTTACATCACTATTCAACTTAATCCAAGCCAAATAAGAAAGCCCAAAGTAAATAAATTAAAAAGGTAGTTAGAACAATAAAAAATAGAATAAAAACAACTATTAAGTGATCTAGAATAGAAAGGATTGAGTATTCTTAACCACAATGCGTAAAAGAGCTAGTAGCACCAAAAACTAAGAGATAAAGAAAGATGGGTGTGAGTTACCAAGAATGGTAGAGTTGCGAAAGAAAATAGCTCCTCTTGATCCTTAAATAGGTCCCAATTAGGGTTAAAAATGTTTGGATAGATAAAAGTAGAGTTTACATTTTTTTTTCATATTTTGGATATTTAGTGGTAGTGAATAGTATCATCAATAGCCTTTTACATGGTTTATGTTAAAGGATCTAAAATGCAACCATCAATGGTGGTTACTAGATCCATCAATAATGTCGTTGATCAGATGTAACAATCACTATTGGTGGTTTGGTCAAGTAGCCCCTTGCTCCATTTTATTTCAATTTTTCTCTAAAGTTAGTCTTTTAATCCAAAATTTGTGTCATTCAACACATAATCAACATAGATTATACATTTTTATATAAAAAATAAAGATGAAATCATTTGAAATCACCTATCAAAACTTAATATATTACATCATTATCAAATTCCCCTACACTTGAACTATTGCTTGTCTTCAAGGAATGACTTAAACATTTTGCTTAAAACAATCTTAATCAAAATTTGAAAGTTGATTGGATACATAAAAAATTAGTCAATGCCCTTAATTAAGTTCACCAATATCCACTCCATCAAGATAAAAAAATAATTTTATCATATGCAAAGCATAAAGTTAGTAAGAAAGTAACCTAATATGCATAATACTAAGTATCCATGTCATTTCGTAAAGCTCATCACACAAACCTATTCAAGGATGTACAAAATAACTAAAAAAGGCAACACAATTTGAACTTGAAGTAATATGTAGGAGGTCACCTTGTTTTTTTACTTAAGGACAAAAACTTTGTTATGAATGACCCCTATTAATCAACTAGGATATTCCTTTTTAGCTTCTTTGATATGTGATATAGCTTTTTAATGCAGAGGTAAACATTCTTTCATGAACACCACTAGTTAATAGGTTAGATCACCCTCTTGAATGGCTACTAGCACTACTCATAAATTTCAACCTTTATATTAGTTTGAAGCCAATAAAGCGAAATTTGCTCACTTCATTCAACAACATAAGAACTTTTATACACTTTTTTCCACATTATTTTAAGTATGTCGTCTCTAAATTCATATGAAAAACCATATCAAATGTTCTTAAACACTTAACATCATACATAGGGGTTACAAAAACATATGTAAACATTAAAAATTGTAAATTAAATGTAACATCCCATTACCATAGAACATATACTGAAACATCCAGAGGATATTCAAGAATATACCCTATGAGAATGGCATGTTAGAGAGCCACAACGTAAACAAGCTCTTATTAACCTCGAATAGTCACCACCATGTTTCTTTCCATAGTGTTTACAATCAGGCAGTTGTTGTCTTTTCCCTCAAGAAGTCTGTCCTCCAAATGCCTGACCATTGTCACTACCAGTCTAAGTAAAGCCACCTCTTGGTCTAAATCTCGACTGTCTCAAATTAAATTATGATCGGGATGATTGATTCTGGCGTTTACTGAATCTCCTACCAGAAGTAGCTTTGGACTCACCCTGTCTCTTTATTTTGAACAACTACTTATACTCTCCTTGCCCATCTTTTAATAATTGCTTAATTCGAATCGAGGCAGCTTTCAACTTAGTAAAGCTATGCAAATTTGTAATGGCCAGTCTCATTCTGATCTCTATATTCAGTCCTTCATCAAACCGCTTACACTTATCTTCTTCAGTTGGAATTAAGGCAATGGCATAACCTATTAATTCATTAAACCTCACCTCATACTCAGCTGCAGTTAGGCTTCCTTGTCTCAGATCTAAAAATTCATTTTCCTGTCCAAGTAAATCTTGGGCATATAATTCTCTTTAAAGAATCTCAGAAAATAGTCCTAAGTCAGTTGACAAGGTCGGACGGAACTGCCAGGAATAGTCTTCCACCACTGATAAGCTAGACCTTGGAGTAGCGAGATTGCAAAATCAAACCTTTCATCAGACTCACAGTCCATCCAATCGAATACTTGCTCCGTTCTTTCCAACCAACTTTCTGTCTTAGTAGGGCCTATACTTCCATACAAGTCCATAGCCCCCTACTTTCTGAGTTTATCATACATCCTTTCCCTTCTAGCAGGAATTCTCGAAAGGCATCTGTTTAGGCTGAGGTATTAGAGACTCTCTATTGGCTCCTATAGACGCAAGGTCAGCTGACTCTGTGGTTTGATCTCCTATCACGGATGACCTATATCAAATAATAAGTTGAATCACAAGATGAGTTTCTCACTATATATATCATATCTACATGCTCTTACATATGACCCTAAGGATGCCAAACCATGCTCTGATACAAAAAATGTAACATCCCATTACCATATAACATATACCCAAACATCTAGAGGATATTCAAGAATATACCCTATGAGAATGGCATGTTAGAGCAATCATAATCATAATTATGGCATCTTAAAACACAAGTAATCTACCTTTATCATTTCATTTAAAAAACAAATCGTTTACAAAGCATTATATCTCATCATCCATATATCTTTATAAACGAAAACATCTAAATGTTTATTATTTTATAAAACATGTACTACATTAAATGAGAAACTAAACAAACACATTCTTTCTAAACTTTGCAAGTATCAGCTGACTAGACCTTTGAGCCATTTTCAAGTCTAAAAGTGACAGAATTAAACTTTTGAATCGATTGCTTTAGAAACCAAGTCTCCTCAGTACGTGAAAAGCAACATTTGCAATTTTTATAAGTTTTACAAAATTAGTGAGTGAACCATCATCGATGTACTCACTCGAATCAAAACACAAATTAACAAGTATGCAAACAAAATTATTGAGGATATCATACTATTCACCTCAATCATTCATCTCATCAACATGTATACAATAGTGTCACATTACAACCATAACATAATAGTATATCAGTTTGAGTTCATCATTCAAAATGAATTATATGATACATGTAAGATATATAAACAATGCACATGAGACTTCACTTTCCTTTTTCTTTTGTTATGACTGAGTGCCTAATTTAACTGTCCCATATATATTGTGGATACCGGGCTCCTTTCAAATATTGTCTTGTATCCATTATGGATACTAGGTTCATTAATCTTTTCACATTGGTCACTTCGGTCACAACTCTTTTATCTGATCATGCATATCAATGTAAATGCATCAAGTCACATATTATACTATCATTAATTCTCATTCAATAGGCACAGTCATATAGCACATTCTTTGGATCTCAGTCCAACATTCAACATATAGTTGAGAACATATTTTCCATATTCATATTCAATTTGCAAACACTTCCAATTTATGTCTGAATATCAAATTCCTCGGACATTTGATTGGTCCGGAATCATCATAATCATATTAGTAATAGTTAAATATCTAACAATTTATAAAAATCACTTCAAATATAATGAATAAACATCTAGGTTAGCTCACTGTCAGCTCTAGATTTCTATCGTCTTGATGTGCCGATAATATCTGGATGATGTTGGTCCCTTTTTGCTTCTAAATCATGCAATACACATATATGTAAACATTACTAACTTGTTTAAGCATATAAGCACCCAATCATACACATATATATGTGTTATATTCAATGCATGCTCACATGATTATTCTAAGTATGCAAGCGTATTCATAACCCTTAATCATTCA
>JAOXYD010125915.1:0-11093 GCA_028565735.1 Pinacopodium congolense | reverse complement strand
GTGCCCACTTCATAATAAGGTTAAATGAAGTGATTTGACACATGCTTAACGTGGGATTCAATTAATCATTAATAAAAACCATAAACCTATTGGTATATATTTACCCTAAAATTTTACAAATCTTTTGAATGTGATGTTTAAGAACAGTTATGCTTCTTCTAATAACTTTTTAAGTGCGTTTTCATGAGGCTTTAAGATTTTTATTAAAAGGTGAAAGAATATTCTTATTGTAGTTGTTTTCAACCATTTAATGATGGATTACTCGATTTGCTTCATAAGTTTCAACATTTACAATGCTCTTCCTTTAAGGCCATATTGTTCCACTTATATTTTTTTTCCATGGTTTTTAATTTTCGTTTCCTATTTTTTTATTTGTTTTATTTTTTTTGATAAAAAATATGTTTGGTTGAGATTTGTAATTAAAAAATAAAAAAACAAATACTTGTTTATTTCATATTTATAATAAAAATATTTGAATGAAAAAATACGTTTAAAACTCATACAAATAATCCAATTCCAAAAATTCTATTAATCAAAAGAAAATCATTACTTTAAAATACAATAATTTACGACATATTTCACAAATTATTTATAAGTCTTAAAGGCACTTTAAAGGGGGTGAGTTAAGTGTTCTAAAAACTATTACTAATATGAAGATTTAAACCACTTAAAAACTGCTTAAACTAGGTAAGGTTCCTAAATTAGAATTCACCTAAAAATGATATGCAAATGATATAAGCAATTTACCATAATATAAATAACTCAAATTTCAAAGATATAAAGATGAATATTCTGTATAATTGAGAATGATATAAAGATAAAATCAATCATAAAATTAACTATATAATAAAGATGATTTAATTAAATAATACATAATAATATAAAGCTAAACCAATATTAAAATTAGCAATTTTATAAGAGTGAGTCAATAATAGAATTAAAAATAACTTAAAGATAATATGAAAGAGGAAAGACACGAAAATTTATAGTGTTTCAATAACATTAATGTTGCCTAATCCTCTCCTAGCACTCTTGATGTTGGATTTTACGCTATCATAATGTAGCAAGTTATGATCTTCTTCAATAAGTGAAACGGTACCCTTACAAATCAAAATCCTATTTTTAGAAGGTGAAGAGCAACCTTTGAAATCAAATAACTAATCTCATAAAAAAAACCACTTTAGAGATATCCAAAATACATATATGGAGATGTTTCACTTGAAGCATAATAAACTAAGGGCTTTTACATGTATAAAAATAAAATATGCTCATTAATCCTCTATAATCCTTAAAGAAATAGAATATGAAGATTTATATGTTATTTTATGTCCTATAGGAAATTGATTGGTTACAGATTTATAACATTGTCTTTTATAAAAGCATTATTTATCTTATGCATATTTGTTTAATTAACTATATAAGATAAATTCCATGAGATAAATATATTTTTACATTTAAAAATATGATGGAGATTACAATTATGAGATTCATGTTATAATTAAGTAGTTCCTAAATTGTTCTTAGTTATTGCTCTATTGAGATTTGGCATTAATAGAATAAAAAGACTAGTATATGTTATGTTTTTTTCCTTATAAACGAAGCAGCTAATCTTATAGACTAAAGTATGAAGATACATAAATAAAATTAAAGGTGCTTATTAAAGAACAAGTTCACTGAATTAACTTGGTATGGGAATTTCATATGGAACATTACTTGTGTGTCTATGGAATACTCATTGCGATGATTGTATAAGTTATTCTTATACTTAAGCTTACCAAAGCTATCTCGGGGATAATTATATTGTTCTCAATTAGTATTGATTTAAGAAATTCTTGGCCAAGGTGAAAGGACACTTTGAAAATAGTTTTCAAATGTCATTAATAAAATCTATTACTAATGGTAGAGAATTAATATGATTGGACTTAAATAGAGTAGAACTAATTCCAAACTCTATGCTTAATCGAAACAATGTATACTATAAGGATTTAATTATATGGAAAAACGATGCACAGATAGGTTAAGTCAAAACCACTTTGACATTCCTAATATTTAGGTGATCATGACGAGTTATTAGAAGCCAATCTTCATCTATGACTATAAATTATTAAATTTAAGAATTAAAAATAAATTAAAAGGATTTTAGTTTATCTAATTCTAATTATGAATTATAATTACAATTTATAATTATTGCCAATATATTAGAAACCTATGCCAATATATTAGAAACTTAATGAGTCACACTCAAAGATCAATTAAAGAAAGCAAAATTAATTTAATTGGACTTAATTGTGAAGTTTCAGAAATTTCAAGGGTTAAATATATGATATTTGATTATATTTAAATTAAATAATAATTATAATTAAAGTGAAAATTTAATTATAATTATGTTTTATTTTAATATTAAGAATTTTGTTCCTATGTAAAGGAAGAAACAATAGAGAAGCTAACACATTTCATTTCCCTTCTTTTAATTATTTAGTTTCTTCAGAAGTTAGTCTGCGGGTACTATTAGAGGCTTGAAACATATGTAGTTGAAGTCATTTATCCTCATGTGTGGATTCAAGAATAATTGAAGGCATGGATCTAGTTTCACAAGAAGGTACGAATTTAGATTTATGTTTTATCTTTTATTTAATCTGGTTATAGTTTAAAGTAATCTTAACTTTAGGAAATAAAATAAAAATCATAAATTTTCTTTTGAAAAATGTTATTGGGCTACAACCTACTTTACCCACCACCTTCTAGCATATTACATGAAAGCATTTAGTTGATTTCTTTTTCATTTACTGAATGTCCTTATAAACCTTGTTCGTAAAAAAAAAAAAAACATTCACTAAACCTTTCAACTATTTTATTGTTAATTTTTTCAAATTTAGATTCCACCTTATTAATAGTCCAATATGGTTTTCATTCAAACAATCAACTATCAAGTTTCATTATCAATATTAATGGCTATTTTTCTAAGGAGTATTCTTAAGTACACCATTAGATTTAATTTTTCATCATATTTCTTAAATTATAGAGTTTTGAATTATGAAGATAGGTGGATATACCCCAGGCAATTTCTCATGGTTCTTAAACATCTTTAGTTGTTGCACTCCCAATCATTTGGATCAATTTGTAGTTTTTTTTTAATTCCAAATCAACCAATTTTCCTCTCTGATTTCTTTATCAATTTTTTTTATTATATTGATGGTCACTAGATCAAAAAATGAATGTTCATATAGAAGTTTTGTTTTTACGTATTGATGTTAAATATATTGACCATTGAAAAGTTAGGTTCGGTGCCTAATTATATGTATAAAATTATGGCATTAAGTATAAAGACAATAATAGATCATAATTTGTTAATTGATCCCATTAGAAACTAATTAGTTACTATTTATGGGAAATGATAAATCATTGTAATGGGAATTAAGAAGTTAATGGTGACGAGAACTAAAAAGTAGATGTTGATAGAATTACAAACCCAATATATATGTCCAATAAGAATGAATCAAGCGTGTTCAGATATGTAAGCTTGTTATCTAGGACTATTGTATTGCATGCCTTCTTTAATTGGGTAACCTAAGCTCTTGAATCACTATAATTAGCTTCTTGTTAAACTATTCTACTTGAGGCCATTTTGACTATGAAAGTTTCAACATATTGGCTTTCCATCTAGTAATATATGAATTTAACCTTGATTTTTTTCATTATCTTTTTTCAACTTTAGATAATCACTTTTTAAGGGAAAAAATATTTTAAAGAGTTTTTAATTACTTTACTGTACACGAAAATGAACGATTAGTTTAAGATAATTAATATTAGGATATTAAATAGGTTGATCAACTGAACTAGCTCAAACCCTCAATTTTCTTTGTCATTACTTGATTTGTTAATTTTTAATTAAAGTTTCTAAAGTTTTGATATAAATAATACCTACTAGTAAATTTTTCTAAATTTAAGTAATGAAGATGTAGATAGCCATAATTCCATATTAGCAAAGGAGACCTAAAGAACAATTAAAAAATGACTTTAGGAAACATCATTATCAAAATAAAAACAACAGGAAGATTAGAGGAGGAATTGGTTTTTGAAAATCATGTCATATAAAGTCCAATTGGAAATGTTCTAATAGCTCAAATATATTTAAATCTTCAAATAATCAAAGAGCAATAGGAGTTTGGATCTTATTTATATGTCAAGCCACTTGAAGCCATTGACATTATGATTTTGTTTTTCAATAAAATCTTAACAAATTTTAGAAGTAGCTTAAGAAGATGAAAATATAATGATTCACTATTATACTTTTTTAGCCATTACCTTATAGGTGAAATTGTAAGAGTCTATGTTTTCATTTGTTTATAGTGTTTTTGTAAATATTGTAGGACTTCTAGATGAGTAGGATTCGCTTATCTACTCATCCAAAAGGTCCTTCATTTTTAACTTTATTAAGTTTTTGTCTAGTGTTGACCTTATATGTACATATTTATCCTATTAGTGCACTACCTTTCTACGAAAAAAAGATATATATTTTATCTCATCATTTTCGCTATGATATAATAAATGTTAAAGAAAAAAGAAAACTTTTAATAATAATAAATTTAAAATTTAAAATTTTATTTTTTAATCATACATGTTGACTTTATGCTTTATGGTTTTTTTCATATATTTTTGTAAAAAATAATGATAGTCAAAATAAACTAATAGTGTTTGAACTTTTACATTTTTCACAAAGCCATTATTCATTCAAAGTATAGTGTATTATGTTCTATTAGACAATTTTATACTATTTTATTGATGTGTTTAATTTTTCTTGAAATTAAAATGTAGATTTAGAAAGGACTTTATGCTTAATTAGATAAGATAAAGAGATATGGACTAAAACACCATTTGATAAGAATTGATCAATTTAGAAAATAATCTAAAAGAAAGGAGTTGATGGTGTTTAAGGAAAGGAAAAATTGCTAGGGGGAAAGATTTAAAACAAGAAGGCAAGTTAAGTAGGGAGGAGTCTTAATGAAATAGTGAATATGATGGAAAATAAAAGCATGAAATGATAAGTGATAAACTAGAAATTGGCATTATAAGTATTAAAAAACAACAAAATAATACAAAAAGGGGCTTAGGGAGGGATAGATGAAACAATGCATATAGGCAGGCTGCCAAAGATAAAAGTGATGAAGATTTATGTTGAAAAAATAAAATATAAGTTGTTTAAACCTCCAAAACAACAACAAACAAAGTGTTAAAAAAAAGAAAAAGAGAAAAAACTATATGTAAATTGATGTGTATGACATACACTCCTAAATTTTTAATAAAAAAAATTCAATTTTCAACTAACAATACTATGACTACAGATAAGTAAGTGCACTTATCATATCGTAGTACAGCTTATTAAGAGATCGAATTACCAATTCCATGAGGGCTATACTGGATTACTAATAATGTTCATCTTTTCACTATTTAACCTATTTAAATTGATGAGTGATTTAATAATTAATTAAAAGGATCATAAACTTGCTAATGATCAACCATTTGAAAATTTATTACTTAAATTTCCATCCTTCAAAAGTTTTTAATTTCAAGATCAACATTTAAAAATTTTTTCAACACAAGTAAAAGATAGACTTTGTTAATTTTTTACTAACACAACTAATAGAATTTGACATATGGGCAACCGCGTGGCAAAAGGTACATACATGTACACATATACAACCTTATCTCACCAACCTTTAAAAATTTTTAATTTAGGGACCAACATTTTCAAATTTTTCACCTCAGTGTCCAACATTTAAAAATTTTCAATTTAATGACCAAATCTTTAAAATTCATTCAAATCAAGTCCAAATTAATTTTTTATTTATAAAAAATAAAAAAGTTATTAATGTATCAATATTTTATTAGAAAGTATTGTATAGAAACCTTTAAATTTAGTTATCAAATATTTAATTTTATGTTAGATTCTTTTTTAAAAGATATATCAGATTTAGGTTTGATAAGTCTTTGACATAAAAGAAACAATTCACAAACAAATCTTTTAAATTGAATATATAGTAACCAAAATATGTTTTTACAAGTAAATTTAAAAGTAAAGATATATTATTGATTTATAACAAAAGATAAATATAAACTTGAGAAAGAACTTATTTCTTTAAAAGATCAAAAAAATATTCCATAGAAAATAACTCAGTGTATAGTCTTACTATAAAAAAATCATATATTGAGTTTTTAGTAAAAAGTAACATATTGTCAATGTAAAATTAGTGAATAGAATGATATAAATATTTAGAATATAAAATGTTTTAAAAGTAATACAAATAATTATTCCATTAATTGAAAACCAAAATTAACTTATTTCTATTTGATTTTCTTGTATAAGAAATATAATGTTTTTATATTTTTTTAATTCATACATACTATGAAAGATTAAATTAATAAGGTGTCAATTCTATGAAATGAATTCTTATAATGGGTATGGGTATTAAAACTATCAAATAAAATTCTTAAAAAAATTTTAAGAACTTATAGTGAGACCATACATTGATTTTTTTTCAATTGAATAGTTTTTAATCTTTTAAAAGAATAAGTTCTTTTCCTATGTTTATATTTATTTTTATTATAAATCAATAATATATCTTAAAATAAATTTATTTTTAATAAGATATATTGTGATTACTATATATTTAATTTAAAAGATTTATTTATGAATTGTTTTGTATAGATGAAAGACTTATCCAATTTAGATTTTGGATATCATTTGAAAGAGAGTTTAATATATAATTAAATATTTGTTAACAAAACCTAGAAGTCATTATACAATCCATCCTAATATATTAAAATTTTATTTTTTAAGGAAAAAAATAATTTTAATCTAATTTAAATGAATTTTAAAATGTTGGTCACTAAGTTGAAAACTTTTAAAAGTTGGACATTGAAGTGAAAAATTTTAAAAACTTGGTCATTTTTTAAAAGTTCGTCAAGGATAAGGTTGCATACATACACATTCACATGTTCACTTTTTACCATGAAGATGTCAACATATCATATTCTGCTAGTTCTGTCTGTGAAAAATTGATGGACTCTACCTTTTCATATGAGTTAAACAGGTTTCAAAAACCTGATTACTAAATTGAAAGCTTTTAAGGTTGGAAACTGAAGTGAAAAAATCTTAAAAGGTTGGTCACTAGTAGATATATTATCTTTTAATTAAACTAAACTAAATAAATAACTAATAATTCCAAATCAATTTCAGTCGATTGAGATGCAATTAAAGAAACTAGACCTAGATGATTAACCCCCCTAAGATATGTTCAAGTTTATTATTTAACTTTAAGTCAATGGATTCTCCAGATTCTCTTAAACCATAGATTCCCTAAAGTAGATTGTACCATCTCTTGAGTTATGTAATTCCTATCCTCTTGGTGGTTAATCAGATGTTCTTCTCAATTAACACCCTAATAAGAAGCATTATTCCAATCTATTAAACATATTATTTTAACTAGATTCACACATAATCCAAAAATCTTATGTAAGTTTATTTCTAGATCTCCATGCAAGATTCATTACCTATGGATTGATTTATTCACATAGATATTAGGTAATTGGAATTGACACTTACATTCACATAAAAATAAAACTAATTTAATCAATCCTATTGATAAATCTAAGATAAAATATGCAAATATAACATTAAATAAACTTTAAGAACAAAAAATACTACATCTTAGCATTTATAAATATATAGATCCTGCAAGAATTTAGTTCCTACACATATAAAAAGAAATAACAACAATCAAAGAATAAATATGGATAGGAAAGGTCAAACTCTTGACATTTGAATCATTTGAATCCTTAAATCTTCAATGACCGGCACTAGAAATCAATCTTGATGTTCAATCCCTTGATGTTTGTTATGGTCTATATTTAATTAATTTATAACTCACTTTTAACCTAAGATTAACCAAATGTATATGCACTTATAAACAAGTAAAATAAAACGGCGAGTAATAAAGTATCGTATTCCATAGGGACTAATTTGCAAATATTAAGTCACACGATGCTTAATTATTCTGAAAATTCAAGTTTTTCTTAATAAGAATTTAAAATTAAAAAATTAACGAAATGATAAAAATAAAATTTGTCACCAATTAGCGACCAGGACTTTCCCAATGTAATAAACTAGCTAAGGCTTCGAATTTCAGTGGGTTAATCACTTAAATTAGTGGGTGGTGAAATAATTTAGGATCTACTTCACTTAATCAAAATGTTACTAATGACCATAAAAGCATCTTTTCTCTTTCAAAATCATTTTTTCTATTTAGTCCATAAAATACTTGGAATAAAAAGACATGAATTACAAGAAACTTAAATTTAAGTTCAATAAATCTAAGAATCCTCACATAAGTGCTTGAAAATTAATCCGCTTCTAGGTTCAAGTGTGTTAGCCAATTTATTTTGGAATAATTAAAATTAAATGCCCATGGATTTTCAATTACCTAATACTCTAAATTAGGTAATCAAGTGAAGCTATATGAAATAAGCTCTCAATCAAGGTGAAAATCATCCACCTAATCTGATCATAACTCATTTAATATCCTAACCTTAGCTAACAAAATTATCACAACATATTCATCAATGAATACCAAGATAAAAACATGAAATTTATAGTAATTTAATGAAATAGAAATATGGAGTCTGAAGGAATATAAAATGAAAAATAAAAAAAATCAACAAGGAGATGATGACTTCTTGATGTTCTCTAGTCAATCTCTCTATTTGAAATCTCCCACAAGTCATAATCATAAAGCAATGACAGATGGAGAAGAAAACAAGAGAAAACCTTGAATAAGGTGAAGTCTTGTCTAATCTCCTTCTAATCTGACCAAAATAGCAATGAAATATGTGTTTATATAGCCCAAAGCTAGTTGCTAGGGTTTTTCCTTGTCAGTGTAAAAAAAAGGGTTACAATCATTATTTTATCATATCAAAATATCATATATTTTTAATCTAATTTTATGACATAAATAATGATTAAATCAACCTTGAAAATTTTTGTTAATACTGCCCATTGATGGTTCTGGAATCGTGAATTTTACTGTGGTTTCCTAAAGAATAATGATGCTGTTAATTAGCATGATAGATCATTTCTTATCTCCCATATTGCATCCTTATGCTCTTATTTGCTTTATTCTCACTCTATATACTCCAAAACTCTCATAAACTTGAAACTTAATAAAAAGAGCTTATAAGTAGCATGGATTTGTGCCTTTAATGGGTGAAAATGCTTCATATTGTGCCTTAAAACTTATGTAAATTACCCAATAACAATATCTCTACACTTAAAATATTGTTTCTTCTCAAGAAACTTACGTAGGTACTTAAAAGAAGGTCTTATGAGGATATTTAAAGGTTAATTATTCATCTCAACATATCTCATGCAATTGAATATAGTTAATATAATTTAATTCAAATTTATCATGGATGAAAAAATATTTCATTATATATAGAAAAAATCATTTCCCCATGTATAATACTAAATATTAAGAAAATAATATAGATCATCATGCAAACTTTTCTTAGATAAATTCAATTAATCCATTCTTTAATTCACTCATTGATTTATGAAGGACTCTTAAAAAATTCTATGTAATTTACCATTTATATTGATTCACAATTCTACTCAATTTGCTTAATACCTTTTTCGAGCTTCAATTTGAATCACAAAAATCAATTCCATATATAAAATAAACACACATAAGGTATATGCTTTAACTTCTAATATCATTCACATACTTTACTGGTTAAGAATTATAGGCTTGGTTGAGAAGTCATTTAGTATTTTGATGTAAAATGAACACCTTGTCATGAACACCCCTGGTTGCTTAACTAAGTTACCTCGCATCAACTGACTACTAACACCATTCTTAACTTCAATCTCTTTATTGGTGCAAAACCAATGAAAGGAATTTTTTCTCATTTATTTATTCCATTTTTTCGACATAAAATGCTTAAAACAGTCATATTTACTTATCCATATGCAATCTATATATAAAAAATCATAATGATAATCAAATATCAAATTTTCAAATTCATAAGGCAATTCAAATGTCCTTGTTCATGAATACTCATAATTAGTTGCATTGACTTTCAAAATCACTTAAAAAGTTGAGTTCATTGTGCATCTCTTAATTTCTAACCCAAGTTCACATGAAAATCTAATAAAGCTTCTTTTAACTTAGCGTTATGAAAAAGGAATCAATTATACTATGTATTCACAACCATAATTGAGAAAGGCCATGATCAAAACAAGAGATATTCTATACTAACTGTATTAGTCACATGCATCACATTAAGGTGTACCAATTAACATTTAATCAACCTTAGCATGGTTCTCTAATGAAATGTCCAAATTAGCTACTAGAAGAATTGCAATAAACCAAGTTTTGATCTTTAAATATTTATTCTTTTATGCTCCCTACTTAAATTGATCATTGTCTTTAATGGTCATGTCCAGTTGAACCTTGTAGCCATTTTTGTGGATCCTACGAAAGAGATTAGGAACAAAAAAAAAATGAAAACGTTAAAATTGGTAAGGAAATGGAAGTGCAAGAAAGAAATCCTGCGTTACTATAAAACATGATATGAAAGGTCACTTAGAAGCTGATGAAGAATCATAAAGGAAGAGTTTTTCACTTACATCCTCCATTAACCTAGGTATATAAAGTTTAGCTCACTATCCATTTACTCTAAAAGGGTCATTATTTTCTCTTCTAACCTCAAGAATGCCAAATAGAAACACTTTTATTACCTCAAATAGACTGTTAGCCCTATGGCACCCAAGAGGGGGGGAGGTGAATTGGGTGTTTAAAAATTGTTGCGTAAATAAAAAACTTTAAACACCTTAGGCCAGTTTAAACAATATGAAATTCTTAACCAAAATTTAACTCAAATGGAATGCCAAACTTTATGTCAATATTAAGCAAATTCAACCAATAATTAAAACAAACACAAGTGCACAAATATAAAAGAGTTAGGGAAGAGATCAACACCAAGATTTATAGAGGTTCACCTACCCCAAAGATAGACTACGTCCTCTCTCCAACTACTTG
>JAOXYD010125904.1:0-11094 GCA_028565735.1 Pinacopodium congolense | reverse complement strand
CCCGCCGTTTTACATCTAGAAAACATGAAAATTACTCCAAACTAACTCCAAAACTTTCCAAACAAATTCCTAACATTAAATAAGAATTTAATCAAGTTTTAAAGCATAATTCAAGGCTGATTAAATCAACAAAACATTTCAATCAATTCAAAACATAAGAATTGCCTTGATTATGCCCAACTTTAAAACGTTTTCAATCACTTCTTAAATCATAGATAAATCAAAATTCATTCCACAAAGATGTTCAAACAGATTTAGACATACATAACCAACTTCAAGTAACAAATTCAATGAACTTAAACACATCAAACACATTAAAACAATTCATGTTACATAAATAGATCAACAATTAGCCTATATGTCACCTTATTCAATTCCTAATATACCAAGGCTATCATCGAATCAAGTTAATCATTAAAAAAATAATTAAACTCTTAGATGCCTATATGCAAATGTTCATGCAAATATGAGAGCCCTTTTCAAGCATTGATTAAGATCAAGAAGCCTTACAACTAAAGACCTTTCCTAAGCCTAACTAACTTGATTTTCTTTTCTTGATCTTCAAGCTTAATCATCACTTGCTCTTTATCATTTGTTCCTTGATATCTAAGCTCTTGATCATCCAATGCTTTAGCTCTTCATTATCTTCTAGATGGTTCTTCTACCTTAGGCTCTACAAATATGCTCTTACACTTTACACATCAACCTATCTTATAAACATTAAAGACTTAAAGATTAGTAATAATAATGTTTTGTCATCATCAAAACACATGCTTAGAAACACCTTGGTTTAACAAGAATCATACATAAAACCAGATCTAAACACCTTGTTTCTAATCTATTTAAGCTTGTCGTTAATTATATTTGTGTTTTTTTATTGTTCTTATGTCTATGTTATGCTTTTATGCTTTTCCTTTGTATGAACCTTTCAATATTGGTAACAGACTATTTTGTTTATGTTTCCAGTCTTAATATTTATTATTTTAGTATGTTTATTATTCATTTATCTTCTATTTAATTTCATTATGTTAGATAAGTTTTGTCATGGGTTAGAAGATATTAAAGGGATAATGGATGAATGGTTATGAGAAATGATATAATTTGTATTGGGTATTACGTTTTTTATTGAGATTGAATTGTAATTTTGATTTAATGCCATGAATTAAGGATTTAATCATAAGATTGTCCATCCTAGGTTTAATTTCTAATTCAACTACTAGGATTTAGATTTTAATCCATAATTGTTATTAACTCAATCCATAAATGGCGATAGGTTAATTGAATTGTAAGTAAACTTAATCAATTAGCCTAGGATTCTAATTCTCTAAGTTACATAATCCGAACTTGTGAGATTGTGACTTAAGCTAGTCATTCACTAATACCTAGAGCTACTGTGCCATTAAATTTAAAGAGCTTATTCTAGGTTGTCGCATAGTTATGGGTATTTTCAGAATTTGTTGAATTTATCTAAAAATAGAGGAACTTAGGATTTAATAGTTTATTTGAATCCATAGGCTGGCATTTTAGATAAAGCTCATAATGTATATTTTTTATGATTAATTGAAAATTCAAAATTCTGAATATATCTTATACCCAGCTTCCTTTTATTTTTTTCTGTTTCTTTTTGTTTGATTTCTTATTTTGTTTGTTGACTTATATAATGTCTTTGCATCCAGGGGTTTGTATTTCTTTTTATTTTCTTTTAATGCAACCTTAGGAATATCTTATAAACAATATTAGCTCTCTGTGGGATCGACTTTGACTTGCCCTACTATATAGTTGTTAGATTAGTTAGGTATTTTATTATTTAGTGGTCTGCAACAAACCCACCAAATTTTTTGCCCTATTACCAAGAAGTTGTCACTTGTGTTTTAGCAATTTCAAGTGCTTTTTTTTTGTTGATATCGTTCACCCTATCTTCTATTTATTTTTTATTCATAGCTTTTTTTAGAACTTTTAGCATGGATCATTATTAGTACGCTTTTCATTTTGATTTTTCTTACTATTATTATTCTAATAATGACTTTCAATTTCTTTTTATTTTCATGTTGGATTTAAATGGCAAATCTTACATCGTTAGACAAACAAGTACCGATGGATGAAGATCAAGCTAAGGTATATGACATTATCTCATTTTTGGGTTATCCTACTTGTACATGTGCTATATTGTAGGACCAACAGTACAAATTCGATTCTCCACCCTACTATTATCAAGACTAACCACACTTCTAGCCATACCCCCATTTCCACCATCATCACTATAAGCTAATAGGATGTCTATAGAGGAGAACGTACAAAGTTTAGTGATAAGTACTCTTCAATTTCAACAAGAAACAAGGAGCGGTTTAAAGAACTTAAAAGATCAAGTTGGTCAATTGGAAAATATAATCGAGAGCTTAGAAGTCCAAGTTTCTTCAAGCATGCTTAGCCAACTAAAGGGAGAACCAAGGGAGGTGATGAGGATTTATTCATCAAGGACTGGAGCACAATGGGAGAACCCAAAAACAAAAGAAGAAGAGAAAAGAAGATAGGAGAGGAAGAGGATGCAATACCTCCCAAGGTAAGTAGTCCATCTTTTGGTATTTCTAACCAAGTTTCACTTCATTTTTCTAGTAGTTTGCAAGTTAAAGAAGAGAAAGAGTTGCAGGATGAGAATGTATTAAATGAGCTGTGGACGAGCAAGCTAGAAGTAACAGGTGATGTGCAGGATGAAAAGCCCCTAGATCCAGATCTTAGTCAATTGGGGAGGCCATCTTAGAGCATAAACCATGTAGTATAATGGAAAAACAATGGAGTTCCACCTCCCCAAAGCTTTGGGACATCGTATTGATTTTAAGCCTATTTCTAAGAAAGCTGTTTCTCACTTATTTATGAGTTTGAGCATATTTGCTGTCAGGCTTAAACATCTATTTGATAATGGATGATATACATAATAGGGGTCAAGCTTATGACGTTAACTAAGCACTTAATGGGAGGCAACCAAACCTTTTCTTTAATTTTTTGCATCTTTTCTCTTTAGTTAAATAAGTCTTTAGTTGCTTTTATTTGAGTTCCTTTCTTTTTTGTGTTTTTTTTTTCTTGTAGGAGCCAAAATTGGGAGCTACGATCTATTTTGTAGGGGCCAAAAGTGGAAGCTCTGGTATATCTCTCTCAAGGACTTCATAGTATCACCTCATCAGAGGAGTACTTTTTATTCCATCCTCTTTATGCTTTTCTATTGTTTTAGGACATTAAGGGCATTAAGGACAATGTCCAATCAAAGTGTGGGGGTGGGAAAAGTTTAAAATTTTTGCACTTTTGATTTATTGTGAGTTTGATGGTGATGATTTGAATGTGTTATTTTGAAATGATTTTGATCCTTAGTCGATAGTTAATTGTGGTCCTTAAAGGAAATTGGTGCTTTTAATTTGAGGAACTAATTTTGCTTAACTCTTGAAATGAAGTTTTCTTTTTTCCTTTTCTTTTAAGTGCTTTGCATGCTTTTAGTGACCCATTTGTATGAATGAGAAATGGGATGTTTAGAATAACGTGTCAAAAGATTAAAAAATATATAATATAAAGAAAATAAAGCAACAGGGAAAAAGAATAAGAAAAAGAAAAAAAAAGAAGAGAAGAGTGCTCTTGTTGTTTTGTTACTGAAAGTGTCTTTCTTTTTAAAGTTATTGTGTGTGTTGAGCAGTTCTTACTCTTCTGGCTTCAACCCAATATAAGGTTAAAGTAATGAGTGGTGTTTTTATGAGATGGTGATCTAACCTGGTAACTAGAGGTGTTTATGACAAGTATTCACTTTTGCATCAAAAAGTTGGATGACCTCTCAAAAAAATATTGCTCAAAACTAAAATTGTATATTTTTCTTTTTATTTTGTCATTTTAAGCATCCTTCACTAGTTTGTGTGATAACTTATGCCAAATAGCTTAAATGTTGAATATTATGCATATTGGGTTACTTTTTTACTAACTGTGTACTTTACTTGTGATTAACTTGTTTTTTATTATAATAGAGTTGAAATTTGTAAATTGGATTAAAGACACTAATTAATTTCTATTGTGCCCAATTAACTCTCGACTCTTGATTGGAATTTTTTAAGTGAAGTGTTTAAGTTATTACTTAAGTATAAGTAATAGTTCAAGTGTAGGAGTATTTAATAGGATTGAAATATGTTAAGTTTTCATATGCATTTTAATGTCATTTCAACCCTATTTTTTTGTTTAAATGCTTATTTTATGTTCATATTTAATTACATGTAGATTTAATTATGGAACATTAATATAAGTTGAAAGGAAGAAGTTTGGATAAGAATTGAAGCAAAATGAGCAAGAAATTTTCATTCTAGGCCTTCAATAGCAGTTGATCTGCTAATCAACAGCGTCGTTGATGAATGCAGAAACTGCCATTGAAGGATGTTTCTCAAATCCTTCAACAGTGGTTAAAACAACATTGAAGGATTTTAACCGCCATTAAAGGGGAGGGAAAAGAGAAAAAAAGGGAAAACTTGACTATTCCTTATCGAAACCTTCCCAACCCCTAAAAAGGCATATATAAAGAGAAAAGAGGGGAGATCAATGTAGCATTCATCAATCCTTAGTAGCCTCCATCATTTTGTTTATTCTTTTTCTTAGTTTTCTTAGTTGTCATCTTGTTCTTTAGGGTTCTAGCTAGTTTTTGCTTCTATTTTGTTTTATAATTAAGTGTCTTAGGTGTTGTTTAGCATCTAAACACCTTATTTCTAATTTGTTTAAGCTTTCCATTAATGCTATTTGTTTTTTTCTTATTGTTCTTATGTTTTATGTTATGCTTTTATGCTTTTATTTTGTATGAACCTTTAAATATTGGTTATATTTTGTTTTGTTTATATTTCTAGCCTTAATATTTTTATATTAGTATGTTTATTATTTATTTATTTATTAGTTAATTTATTTATTTTAATTTAGTTTTGTAGTAGGTTGGAAGATATTAAAAGGGTAATGGATGAACTGTTGTGAGAAATGATATAATTGGTATTGAGTATTGTGTTTTTGATTAATATTGAATTGGAATTCCAGTTTACAGCTAGGAATTAGGGATTTATTCATAGGATTGGTCATCCTAAGTTTAATTTCTAGTTCCATTGAAAGGATTTCGCTTTTAATCCATAATTGTTATTAGCTAAAATCATAAGTGGCAATAGGTTAATTGAATTTATAAGTAAACTTAATCAAATAACGTAGGATTCTAATTCTCTAAGTTACACAATCCGAACTTGCAAGATTAAGGCTTAGGCTAGTCATTCCCTAGTATCTAAAGCCGCTACGCCATTAAATCTAGAAAGTTTATTCTAGATTGTCATGTAGTTAGGGATATTTTCATAACTGATATTATGATTCAAGAGTTTGTTTGAATCCATGGGCTAGCATGTTAGATAAAGTATATAATATATATTTTCGATGATCAATTATAAATTTTGAATCCTTGATATATCTTCTACCCAGCCTCCTTTTACTGTTGTCTGTTTCTTTTTGTTTTTGTTTATTTTCTTTTCTAGTGTCTTCATATATAGGGATTTTTATTTCTTTCTATTTCTTTAAACACAACCTTAGGAATAGCTTACAAACACTATTAGCTCTCTATAGGATCGACCTTAACTTATCGTACTACATAATTAATTAGGTTAGGTATTTTATTATTTGTTGGTCCGCAATAAACACACTAAGGCATAAATGACAATGCTAGGTTGGTCAAACTGAATAATTCATCTATGGTGTATGACCAATAGTTTTGACTTTAACATTCTAGATGCTTTAGCTCTCCAGTTCCTTCATTAAAAAAACAATGTTAGAGGCTCATTGAATGGCTCCTCATTCGTAAAAAAATTGGCAAAATCTTTAGGGGTCAACTTGGATGCCAAGGACCTTGGCACCAATTAAATTGAATATTCCTTCTTAAATGATTGAGTTTCAGAGTTGATTTTTAATTGTAGCATTTTAATTTCATCCACGTTCTTAAATATGGGAGCATTAAATAGTCCTTGATTGATTTTTGACCCAAAAGTTTTCTTTTATTATTTTGTTTCCGTGTGATCTACATGTGATTATAGGCACCTTTTATGTTCAATATCAATTGTCGAAGATGGATGCATATAAATTATTATGTGAATTTAGAATAGGGTATGTTATTAATGAATAAAAAGTATATGTGTGCTTAAACTAAGTGAGCAAATACTCACTCCGCTGGCTTTATACTGATTAAAAGATTAAAGTGTATAAGTAGAGATAGCAGGCATTTATGGTTGTGATTTAACCGAGTAACTAGGGGTGTTCCAATAAAATATTTACCTTCGTGTGAAAAGGTTAGATGACATTGTAAACAAGCTAAAAATGGTAACCAAGTTGAGTAACCAGGAGAAATTCACAATAAAATGTTTACCCTTACATCAAAAGACAAGGTGAAACCCCAAAATTACTCTACAATTTGTAAATTGAGTTATACTATACATCAATTACCAATCTTATGAAATTTTACAAGATGCAAGAACAGCATGTCAAAAAGCTATATACCAAATTTTATGGATATTGGCTAAATAATCGAGAAAATATCATGAAAATACCAAGTCGTGCACCAAGTTGTCATCATCACAGGCATCTTCATGCTCGTGATTTTGATCGAGTCCATGATGCTACCCATGATCAGGACACCATCCCCATCTGTGCATAACCTAATTTTATATTTTTAGGAGACAGCAGATTCTAGGTCATTCTTGAAGGGTTTCAACTAAGATTGAAGGAGAAGAAGCATCTAAAGGCAAGAACTCAAGGATAAAGGAAGGATTTCACCATCCAACATCAATATTTCAAGGATTCAAGAAGACTTATCATGAGCTTTCTCATTCCTTTCTTCTTTATGTTTGTTTATGTGATTGAAACAATGTTTAGTAGTTAAAATCTTTATAGGATTTCATTTTTTATAAACTCTAAGATGAAGTACTTTTGTTAATTCTTGTTTTAACTCTTGAGTTCTAGGTTTTTTAATTAGGTTTGTTCATGAATGTTAATTACTTTGGATTCAATTTTTATACACACGTAAACAATAATTTTAAAGCTATGATTATTTATACGATGGAGATTGAGAAATTTCTTGTATGCATTATGTCATTCTAAGAATGAAATATTTTGCATGGGAACCTAGAGATATGTTTACATAAAATGTCTAGGTTAGAAGTAAATTTAGCCAAAATAACAGATTCCATAAAATAGATCAATGCATTCAATTCAATAGAATGGGATAAAGAGAACTTTTGGTTAGTTTAATTGAATTAAATAGAGTTAAATAACTTTTAAAAAGTGTAATTTACATTAAGGAATCTACGATCTAACAAATCTAGAATTAAAGTTAAACCAAAATAAACCATAAGTACGTACACATCCTAAAGGGATTAATCACCTTAATCCTACCTTCATCATTCATTATTTCTTCTTATATGTTTGTCTAGGCATGTTACTTTAATTGTTTTTCATATTTTAATCACCAAATTAAATAATTAACCTTTCTCTTTTGAGTAACTAGCTAAATTTATATATGATCCATTAGCAATAGTAGTGCTTGCAGTTCAACACCTAGACTCATTCTAACTATATTACATCCGATAGTATATTTTTCTTTTCATGTATTTTGATATTATTTAGTGTGTTCTTGGTAAGAATTTCTTTTAAAACTTAGCTAGGTATACAGCACATCATCAACTTCTTCTAGTTCACAAACATGTTGCTCATTTGACAACTGTAGTTATTATGGCCTCTCCTACACCATTAATACAATATCACTAATGCTAATTTGCTTAAAGAGCTCAAACTATCTATCTTCTTGTTTACCAACTCAAGCTCGGCTGACAATGCTGAGAGAGCATCCACTTAGTGTAAACCTATTGAATTAAGGGGTTGTGCTCCTACTCATTTGCTGTCGGTGGTTATTTATGGCCATCTCCTCTATTAAATCTTGAGCTACCTTGGAAGCTTTGTTGTTTAAGATACCACCTACAACTGCATCTATCATTTTCTTCGTTGATTAGTTGAGACCATTATAAATTATTTGCATGTAGAGACACATAGGAAGACCAGGGTGAGGCACCTCCTTAATAAGCCTTTATATCTCTCTTAAGTCTCATATATGGTCTCTCCATCTAGCTGAACAAATGTTGAAAATAACATTTCTTAACTTAGTCATCTTGGAAGGTGGAAAATACTTCATCAAAAATATTTTAGCTAAGCTATTTAGGTTGTCATTGAACCTAAAGGAAGGGGCTTTAACCATTTCTTGGCACTATCTCTCAATAAAAATGGACAAAAAATGACAATCTAATGACATCATCTATAGCTCCATTAATTTTAAAAGTGTCACATATCTCCAAAAAGTTGACTATGTAAGCTTCTTAGTCTTCATCGAGTAACCCATTGAATTGCACCAATTGTTAGATCATTAAGATGAAGTTTAGCTTGATCTCAAAGTTGTTCATATTTATAAAAGGCTTCAAAATACTTGATTGTGTCCTATGGATTAATGGCCTGGCATAATCGAATATAGATCTTAGCTTATGTTCTCTTCCAATTCTACCAACTCTTGATTTAAAGTTCATGCTTCTTCTTGTCTAAGGCTTTCTCTACTCTACGAAGCTCAATTTTAGCTTTTACAAGATTTAAAGTAGAACTCCTTATCATACACTTAAAAAACAATGCAAAATGATTAAATAAAAATGTTTAAAAAATATGCAATGCAAATGCACAAAATTCAACACAAACATACAAATGCAAAAAGCAACATAAACAAAACCAATAAAACAATAAAATGGTCAAAATAGTAACTCAAAATCCTCCTAATATCACTAATGATTCCCTATCAATAACACCAAAGATTTGATGTAATTTTATGTGTGTGAATGTGATGTGTTCAATGCTAATTCTGATGCCAAGTTTGAAATTAATATAACTACTTTTATGCTACGTATAATTATAGGCAAGTGTACCTATTGTTTTTTGTAATATAGTGGTAAGTTCAATATCAACCCCATAAGTAAGTATTAGTTAGCACTAATATGAATTTTGAGCTATTAATCAACTTATAAAATTGGTAATTTTAAAAAAATATTAAAATAAGTTAGCCTAAACTAAGTTAACAATCAAATATTGGTATTAAGGGGTTAAAGAACAACTTAATCCAAAGGTTGTAATATTGCCATATCTCAACTATATTAAGAAAATTTAGGTACTCAAATCAATAACTACCTTTATAAATAATAAAATCAGAAAATATGACGAAATTTAATTAGTCAAAGATCAATATATCAATTCATACGCAAGCTATCCAATTCATTCAAACCCATGTTGCATTTATTCTTAATAAGTAATACACTTCAAGATCCAAAGAAAAAATGAATGCAAGACTAGATAAAACCAAAGTAAGAATTTAGAATGTTCATAACATGATAACTCTGTCTCCATAGCTTTTTACAACTAGCATAATAAATCAAGCTTCTTTAACACCTTGAATAATAACAAAATCAACAATAAATATAATAAACAATAAAAAATTTGACTTAGGAGAAACCGAAGAAGAGGAAGAGAATGCTTATAACATGACAACCCTTCCTCTAAGGCTCCTTACTCTAACCCAACGGCACAAGTGTCTTGTTTATCTTTCAAGTATTAACACAAACATAATAAATGCAAGGGAACAATAAAATTTGACTTAAGAGAAACCTAAGTAGAAATTAGAGAATGCTGATGAAAATGGATACTCCTCTCTAAGACTCTTTACTCTAAGCCAATGGCATAAATCCCTTTTATGTCCTTGAAGGAATTTTCCAATGGAATATATTGTCTTCAACCTTTAGCTATTAAAACATTGATTAGAAGTTAGCAAAGATAACGGTGGAGGTGGCTAAAATTTTGTAAGAAGAATTTGTGCCTCTAAGCTCCCTTTCAAGACCATTCCATGTTCTATTTATAATATTCGATCAATTCTAAGGTTAGAAACCCTAGAATGATGAGTTGACATATGAAAATTAGTAAAAAAGTCTCAAATATTCTCCTTTCTGCCATATTTTGAGACCATCAAAACTTCTGTCTATAGACCACAAGGCACTCCCTACACCCACAATGGCACTGTTGCGATCACACCATTGTGCTCATGAAGAATGGCTCCCAAACTGATTCTTTTATCCAATTTTTTTCCTTTTAATGCATAAAAACCTAAACATCATAAAAACACAAGATAATGACCCTAATTTATCTAATAATGCGTAAAATGAATTACAAAATATATAATTAAACTTTTACATTTTCCACATTATTAGAAGGTTACAACAAAACCAAGTATAAACAACAACAACATCGATACAAGATTCCTTTGAATCTTTATGTTATGGATCAAAATCATAGTGTTTTTTATTGTTATTTGATGTCCATTTACCCCTATTTCAATGTTTAAATGTTTAATTTATATTTAGAAATGATTCAATTGCAATTTGATGTGAAGAATTGGAATTTAGGTGGAAAGGATGCAAGAAAATTATGATTTCTAGACATTAACGGCACTTGCATAGCCCACTGTTGATGGACTGTAGACCACTGTTGAAGGAGTCAAAAACAGAGTACTAACGGCGGGTTGTTCATCCTTCAACGGCACCATTATAGTTTGGTGCAGACCACTATTGAAGGATGGCATACACATTTTCCAACAGATTCTTCAACATTTGCGGCTTGTCTTCTTCCTCTACTTGCAACTGCTCCATCCTATAAATAGAGGGCCTCTATAGACATTCTAAGCAACCAGATTTAGATCAAAACACGTTTTCTTTCTTTAGTTTTCATATCAAAGTAGTTTTTAAGTTGTTTTTTATTTCAATCTTTTGTAATTTGAGATTTTCAGGTTCTTTTCAGTTTCCAGCAGCTTCATGCGCGTTTTTTGAGTTAGAATACCATCTAGAGATGTGTTTTGGTTCATTCTAAACTCTTAATTTTATGTATTATTGTTATTATTTTAAATTAATCAAAGTATTGTTGCTTTAGTTATATTTATCATGTTCTTGGATTAATTGTTGTGCTTAATGTTTAATTTCAGTTAAG
>JAOXYD010125893.1:0-11094 GCA_028565735.1 Pinacopodium congolense | reverse complement strand
TTTAATGCTCAATTCAATCATCAATCATCAATCATCTAATCCTTAGCTAATTTAGACATTTGGTAATTTTCAGAATTGTTCAGAAGCAATTAAAAATAATTTTTGAAGTGTTTAAGCCTAGTTAGTCTAGTTTTAGTAATTTTTAGATTTTTAAATAATTTTTTAGATTTTCCTAAATAATTGTAATATGATCAACCTAGTAATTAAGCCATCTTTTCCCTATGGGATTGACATCTGAAGTTTTAAATTTACTCTATTATATTACTTTTGCGATATGTGCACTTGTCTTTATTATGTTGATTTTCAAAGTAAAATCATTTAAAAAATCATTCACAGTTTTTAAGTCACCTAACCAACGCAACATCGTTGTTGTAGCCATGAATGATCTCCTTACGTTGTGATCCTTCTCTATATGTAACATTAAGAAGTCAACAAAAAAAAAAGAAGAACTTATTCACTTTAACAAGTATGTATTTGATGACTCTCCTAAGATAAGTAATTTACTGATCTACCAACTTTAATGAAACTGTTGTTGGTTTGGGCTTCGTTAGCGTAAGTTTCCTAAAAACAAATAAAGGCATCAAGTTAATACTAGCACCCAAATCCATTAACGCTCTATCTATATGTAAGTTAATAATAGTGAAAGGAATAGTAAAACTCCTTGGATCCTTTACTTTTTGGGGAAACTTCCTTAATAAAATGGCTAAACACTCGTCATTCAATCTAATACTTTCATGCTCTTCTAACCTTCTCTTATTAAACATGATTTCTTTAAAGAATTTAGAATAAGAAGCATTTGTGCTAAAGCTTTAGTAAAGGAAATATTAATATATAAATTATTAAAAGCTTCTAAAAACCTAAAAAATTGCTAATTTAATTGATTATCTTTAAGCCTCTAAAGATAGGGTATTCTAGGTCTTATTAGATTAGCAAATGACTTAGGATGATCCTTCTTCATAGCTGGTTCCTTCTTCTCCTCTTTAATAGCCTCTAGAATTACTCCTTTTTCACTCTCACTTGCCTTGTCCTCCTTCTTATTCTCCTTGGATCCTTGCGACTGCTTTCCACTTTTAAGTGATATAGTCTTTTTATGTTCTCGCAGGTTAGTCTTGGTAAAGTTAGTCAATGAGCTCGATATCCTCTCCTTCATTAGGCTTGTAAGTTGGCCCATTTGATTCTCTAAATTCTTAATCGTGGCTTCCTAATTGTTCATTCTTAGCTTATGAATTTGCATTTTAGCCTTAGATATGGAAATGTATTTGGTTAATAACTCTTTTAAGTTGGATTTCTTCGGTTATATCTATGTAATGACCTTAAATTTAGAAGGTGGTCCTCTCTAAATAATAGAAGACTGGGGTTGTGCCATCTGAATATTTCTCTAAGCAAAATTAAATTAATTCCCCTATGTTGAATTTTAGATGTTAGATTAGGGATTAACTTACCTATTATAATTGCTCATGTAGTGTGCCTACTTTTGATCCTATGTAAATAAATTCCCTACTTGACAATCTATAGATGAATGTGATCTTCAGCACAATGCTCACACATGACATTGCTTCTCATATCTAAACTTGAACCTCGTTTTATGTTTTACATAAGGTAGTCTAGCTTCTTGGTTAGCACATCCATCAAAGCTGCTAATGCCACTGAATTTTGCACCATATGTGCCCTAATAGGCCTTTTGGGATGCTTGTCCAAATGATAGTGGAAACTATTAGTGGCCATCTCCGTAATCAATCTGTAGGCCAAGTTTGGTATCTTCTTTATCAAATTTCCTCCCGTGGTTGTGTTTACTATGCTCCTTGTCGATGGAGTAATTTTGGTGTGAAATATGACAACTTACTACCACGTTGAGAACCCCTGACCTAGACACCTTGCTAGCATATCACATAACCTTTCCTATGCGTCATTTAAGTTTTCATTTTCGAACTAGGTAAAGAAAGTGATCTTTATCTTCATCTTTGTAATCTTTGTAAGTGGGAAGAACTTTATCGTAAACAACTTCATCAATTCCTCATATGTGATGACAGACCCCACCTGTAATGTGGCTAACCAGTCCCTTACTTTATCCTTTAAAGAGAAAGATAATGATCTCAATTTGATCATATCTTCTGATACATCAATTTAGTTGAGTAGATCTTATATGTCTAGGAATGTCTTCAAGTGGGTGTTAGGTTCTCGTAATGGTAGTCCACTAAACCAAGATGCTTCGACAATTGAAATAATATTATGATATATCTTGAAATTAGTTACTGTGACCCTCGATCTCATAATACTAGCAATGGGTCTATTATTATTTACCATAATAAGATCCATCATTGATGCTCCCTTCTCTCCGTATGATGGTGTATCATAACCTCTTTGAATTGTTCCATTTTTATTGAATGTGATTCTGCTTCCAACTATTCTTCTATGATCTTTTCTTATTCAACTTTCCTACCATAAGTTAACTTGGCATCTTTTCGTAGTGTGCAAGTAGTTTTCTCAACCTTAGTATTAAGTGGTAAGTTCTCAAGTTTTTAGTCATGAGTTTGCATACAATAGAAAAAAATAGATTAAAAAGAAAATTAAACCTCAATAAAAAATTGAAATAAAATATGTAAAAGAAAAATAACCAAATAAAAATAAACAAATTTAATAAATAAATAGGTCTGAAGTGATCAAGAGCATTTTTTTCCTAATATTACAAAATTAAACTCTTGGCAATAGCACAAAAAAATTATTGCGGTCTATATCTAATCAAAATTTAATTTAGTTTCCTAACCTAAGACAAGTTAAAGGAAAGTATACCCTTGTCAACAAGTAATATAAACAGTAAATAATCGAGTATCATATTCCTTAACCTACTTGTAAGTATTAAGTCACACGATGTTTAATTATTAAAAAAATTTAGGTTTTAATTTGAAAAGAACTTAAAATTAAATAAATTAACTAACTACTATGAATTCAATCTATTACTAATTAACTAACTAAGACTCTTTAAAAAAATATGAACTAGCTAAGGGTTTAAATTTTAATGGGTTAATGACTTAAAATTTCAAGTGTTGGAATGATATAAGAAGATTCAGAGATCAATTTTGAGGCAGCTAACATGAAATTGAAGAGAGAATTCAGATTTAGCTTAGATTCTCTTCTTCTTTCCTTAGTTTTTAGGGTTTTCTTTTCTTTTTTCTTTTCTAGGCCTTGTATCTTATATTTTCATGTTGTTTTAAGGATTCTTAGGAGTTGTTTAAGGTGATTGAAGGTTGCCTAACACTTTGTATCATTATTTGGTGAAATCTAAATCCTTCTTTCCTCGATTTAATCTCTTTTATTCATATATATGCAAGAACATGGGATGCTTCACTTTGATCCAAATTTTCTTATTTATTTATGATGTTTTGAGCTGAATCTTAGCTAAGGACAAGTTCTTAAATGTCTTGAGTGAGTGTTTATCACATGGTTGGATGATAATCTTTGTTAATATGAGATCTTAAAGCATATCATAACTTGATCACTTAGGATATGAGCTTAGATGAATTAGTAGAGGACTAATCATGTAATTCATTGGAAAAATCCATAAATAACATGATTTTAATCAACACATGACCATTGATTGGTTATATTGTGAGGGTACTAATCTTTATCATGAATTTAGGATTAGAAACTTCTTGATCTTTAAGGCTACTTCTTATTAATTTATGAGTGGACCAAACCATAAACTAGGAATGTTAGAGAAAAGGCAATGACTTGACCATAGCCTTGTCTTGATTTATTGAAGGCCCTAGATTAGAAATTCCAATCCATTTCATAACTTAGTTAAGTCATTTGGGCTTAGTCCTTAGCCATTTAATCAATTGGTAATCCTTAAATAATTTGGAGTTCAATTGCAAAGATGGGAGCTTTTTGGGTTTTTTTTTAGTTTACCTAACCCTTAGTTTTAAGCCTTAAGTTCCCTTAGATAATTGTAATCCAATTGCCTTATTAGTTATACCAATCAGTTCTCTGTAGGTTTGACATTTCAGAGTCTTAAATATGCTCCACTTTATTATTTGCGACCGGTACACTGCCGTTATGTTGATTTAGATTTTAATTGGAATTGCATGTGAATTTATTTACTTATTTAAGCTTAATTAGTAATACCAAATCAACGTAGTAAGTTTTTGATAGCAGTGTTGGGGATCTAATATATTTTGATTGTTAAGAAATTTTAGTGTCAATTACTTGTTAATATTGTTTATATTGCGTGTTGGTTTTTATTTTTAATTGTGCTTTGTTTTTAATTGTGTGTTTGCTTTTATTTAGAAGTTGTTTTTATCTTTATTTGCTTTTGATCTTGTATACAAAAATGAGGATATAAGTCTGAGAAGCTTGAATTAGATCTTAAACTTGAAAGAACCATTCATAGACAAAAGAAAGAATAAAAAACCACCATATCCTATAGTCAAGATCTTTTAGATTCAAATCCTTTAGAAATAGAGCATCGAAAGGAATTAGTTACTAGGCCTCAAGACAAAAATAGAGGACATACAATAATGGAATTGAACTTAGGAAATAGAACTAGAGCTATGGCTAACATTGTTAGACCTAGGATATAGTTTAATGATTTTGAGGTCCCTCATAGCATTCTTTCAATGGTTAGATCTTCTCAGATTGACGATTCTTCTTTAGAAGACACCAATGATAATTTGCAAGGTTTTTATAGATATTTGTGATCTCTTCAATAGTCAAGGTGTATCTGATGATGCAATTAAGATTAAGCAATTCCCTTTTTCTCTAAGGGAAAGAGCTAAAGTTTGGTTGAATACTTTTCAGCCTGGTTCCGTTATGTTAGCCTTAAATGACACTTAAAAGGGGAGGTGAATTAAGTTCTAAAACTTTAAAACAAATAAAATAAAGAACTAATAAATTTCAGAAGCTAAATAAAAATGATTATGGAACAAATAATATAAAGAATACTAGAGATTATAAAAATAATATGAAATATAAACATGAAACTTGCAACAACTTACAACTCCTTTTTGGCTCAAGGATAACCAATAATTCTTTTTCAAGGCTCAAGAATAACCTTTTGACAAATTCTTTTTATAGGCTTAAGAATAATCTCGAAATAATGAAATAATTTCTCACAAGTAAAGAAACACACAATTTGCACACAGCTTAACAAATAATCACTCTTAAACATGTATATAACTTAAACTCTCAAAATGCTTAATTAGATTTGTAAAGCTCGTATTCTGTGTTGTCTCTTTTTTATTTTTCTTCCGTTTATTTATAGTGTAAAAACTATTGAGCTAGCCATTGAAATATCTGTTGTTGAAGTATTGATCAGTATATTTCTTTATGATCATTGGACATATCTTGTTACTGTTGGATATATTTTCTATCCGTTGAAAAAATCTTCTCTCTATTAAACAAAATGAATGTTGCGCTCAGTTCAGTCGACCAATAGGCTATGTTTGGTCCACTGATCTTCTAAATTTGTTCATTCGGTCAACTGATAGCCAACGTTCAATCAATCGGTCTTCTTTTGGTCAACTGTTCTGCATTTGGTCAGTCGATTACTCTTGGACGTTCTTTTGGTCAACCTCTCTATCTCATTAGGTCGATCGTTCCTCCTTCGGTCAACTTATGCTTCCTTCGTTATTGTAGTTCGATCGATCGATCATCAGTATTCGGTTGACCAACCTCCGATCTTTAGCAGCGTCAATATGTTATTGTTTAGCTAAACTTCATCTTCTTCAACATACCTATCTTTAAACACACTTGATAAAAATATTAGTAAAAGGAATGTTTCGTTATCATCAAAATCGGGTAGAACCTCCCTTGATTCAATAATCTCCCCCTTTTTGTTGATGACAAAACTTAAACGATTTAAACAATATAATTTGTTCAACACGATCAAATTTCAAAATTCAATTGATTTAGTTTTCATTGACACTCCCCCTTAATTTATGCTTATGTAGCTACCCCTAAAATCATACATACTCTTCTCCCCCTTTTTGGAATTAGCAAAAAAGGTGTAAATATAATAGTTAAAGAGAGAGCCCATCTATCATACCAATTTCCCTTCTAAGAGTACAAAAACGATCTTCATACAGTAGTTTAGCAAAGATATCTACTAATTGATGCAATGTGTCAACAAATTCAAGTTCAATATCACCATTTTACACATGATCCTGAATGAAAAAATATTAAATTTCTATATGTTTAGTCCTAGAATGTTGTATAGGATTTTTTGTCAAACAAATTGTATTGGTGGTGTCACACCGACTACGAATTTGATCAAGATGTAAACTATAATTCCTAAGTTGTTGTCTAAGCCATAGTAGTTGAGTGCAACAACTACCAGTGGCTACATATTTATCTTCCGCTGTAGATAATGCAACATAATTTTGTTTTCTACATAATCAAGGAGTATCTGATGATGTAATTAAGATTAAGTTGTTCCTTTTTTCTTTAAGTGATAGAGCTAATGTTTGGTTGAATACTTTTCAGCTTGGTTCCATTACCACATTTAATGACCTAATGAACCTATTTTTAGCCAAAGTCTTTCCACCATTAAAGAACACAAAGATTAAGAATCAAATTTATTCCTTTTCCCAATATGAAAATGAGAATTTGTATGAAGCTTGGGAAAGATATAGGGAAATGATTGCAAAGTTTCCAAATCATGGGTTTATTATTTGTGATCAAGTTGATATCTTTTATATTGGACTCATTCCATCTACTAGAAGTATGATTGATGTAGCAGCAAGAGGAAATCTAATGAGAAAAACTCTAGATGAAGTTTTTAGATTAATTGAAGAAATGGTGACTAATAGCTTCCAATATAATTCTGATCATAATCCAAGCAATCAATTAGGAGCTCATATTATAAGTGAAACAACTGCATTAACAGCACAATTGGCAGTTCTTAATAAGCAAGTGGAAAATTTAGAGAAGAAAGTTGATATGGAAATGTTCTAGCCTATGAAAATTATGGTAATTCATTCCATTCATCCATAGATTGTCAAGTTGGAAATTCCTTTGCTCAAGATCCTGAACAAGCTTAACATGTACAATTTAATAGTCAAAGAGGAGATCATTCTCCAATACTTACAATCCTAGATAGAGAAATCATCATAATTTCTTATGGAGCAATAATGAAAACTATCGAAATCCTTCAACCAATTTTCAAAAGAACCCTCCTCTTGGTTTTAGACCAAATCATCCTATGCAAGAGAAGTCTAGTGTAGATGAGATTATGTTTAGAGTTATTCAAGAAACTAGACAAGAAATGAAAGGCTAATTAAGGGACTCAGCCATCCAAGTGAGTTACTTAACTAGTATTGTTTGAGAGTGTACCCTAGGTTAATTTCCTAGAAATACTGAACCTAATCCAAAAGAATATGTAAAGGCTATTACCATTAGCAGTGGAAAGGAAGTAAGAAGTGAAGAGTTAGGGAAAAAGTCAAGTGAAAAAGAAGAGATGGAAGTAGTAAAAGAAAATGACAATGGAAAAGGTAAGGAAGTAGTAAATGAGAAACAAGAGAGATCCCATAGGCTGTTTGTAGATCCAAATGTAGAACGATACAAGCCTAGAATCCTTTACCCTTAAAGGCTAGGGAATGCTAACTTTAAACAATTTGGGAAATTTTTGGATATGTTCAAGAAATTACACATAAGTATCCTTTTTTCAGAGACCATTGCCCAAATTCCCAATTATGCAAAGTTTCTAAAGGATATCTTCTTAAAGAAGATAAAACTGGATGAATTTAAGATTATTAAATTAAATGAAGAATATTCTGCAATTTTGTTAAGAAAGTTTCTCCTTAAGCTCAAAGACCCTGGTAGCTTTACCATTCCTTGCATGATTAGTGATTTGTAAATAGATAGGGAATTGATGGGAAAGTATAAATTTGATGCCTTGGTTAAGGTGGATACGTTTATATATCTTATGGATTTTCTAGGTTTAGATATGGAAGAAGATTGTAAGGTGCCTATTATTCTTAGACAACCATCTATGGCTACAACCAGGGCACTTATTGATGGTCAGCCAAATAACCCTATCTTCACGTCTAATTATTATTTCATAATGCAAAAATTACTTTACCCTATAATATAATAAATAGCAGTTTAAATTCCTATATATATATAACAATTAATAAAACAAGCAGATTAGCAAATTATTCACTGAATTAACGATTTTCTGTTGAATCCGAAATGTATTCAAAGGTGGGCACGTCGATTGTGGACTTCCTCTTAACAACTTCACGTATGTCGATAACAAGAGAGATATCTTGACCCTTGTGGGGTAATGTTGGCTGAAAAATGATGGTAACTAAGTATGCACACATATAGTATTGTTATTTATTTGATTTGATTTATTTGTTTGGAATCATTTTCGGCCACTGAAACCCCGAGAATGATCTCGACGGGAGTCACATGTGGTGTACAAGCAAAATGACAATCTCGGTGGGGGATACCTCTCACATGGTTCTTATGGTGTGAAAGAATTCCCAAATCCTCCAACTCTCGCAATCTATACGTAACATTTTATTGAGAAAAGTAGGCTGAATAAAACTTTAACTTTTTATGTTTATACGAAAATTATTAAACATTAATATTTTTTAATATTTTTCAAAGATATAATATTTATAAAACATAAAAAAACTTTTAATGTTAATTAATTTTAATTTTAATTTTAATTTATAATTATTGATATAATAAATTTGTAATAGATGTATATTACATTGATAATTTATATGGACCTTTAACCTTCGTTTTAGAGTTTATTTTTTGAAAGCATATCCATAACTATGTGACATCATATGATAAAAAATCAAGATTTTATCATTCTACAAATTTATTTGAACATTTTTTAAAATGGTATAATTTTTTTAATATTTTATGATTATGAAGGTTATTTTAAATACTATAAAATATTAAAATTTGTAATTTTTATAAAATTTAAAGAATAAAATGTATTTTTTAACTAAAAAAGTAATTGCAAGGTAATATAGGAAAAAAAGGATAAAGCAAAGTACACGATAACATGAGGATACTGAGATAGAGTTTTTACAATGTATTATATGGTATTTTTGGGGTAAGTGATTTTTTTTTTCTTTGAGCATTGTAATGTGCAAAATATTTTGAAAATTGATACTGTATTAGTATTAATTTTTGTCTCGAAATAGTATTGTATTAGTATCGGTTAATATTGGTACTAGTAACGATCAATTTTTTAAAATTATAAAATGGTCCCTATACTTTATAAAATATGTAAAATGATCCGTGTATATATTATGCATATCTTGTAAATATAATTTCAATATGTTTCAAACTTTTAATTAATATAATAAATATAATACAATTTTCATACAATATTTATATCCATTAATATCAATTTTCACATATTTCTCAAATAAATTACAATATGAATTAATATAAACAAAATAACAATCATCAAATCATCATAACTTAATATTAGTACATTAAAACTCACATAAATTAATAATAATAAACAACAAATAACTATTTTCTTTATTCATATTAATACTAATAATAGATACACATTACTGAATATCAATAAATGAACGTATCATCGAGTAATAACCTCTAATCATAAAACCATAACCAATGTATGCAAATATCATATAATAAATAATACATAGAATAAAA
This sequence comes from Pinacopodium congolense, assembly GCA_028565735.1. Classification (NCBI taxonomy): domain Eukaryota; kingdom Viridiplantae; phylum Streptophyta; class Magnoliopsida; order Malpighiales; family Erythroxylaceae; genus Pinacopodium; species Pinacopodium congolense. The sequence goes on along the minus strand of JAOXYD010125893.1, from coordinate 1,452 downwards.
AATATCACAACTAACATCAATATTCAGCACAAAAACTCCATAAAGTATAATTGATGCCTGAAAAACAAATTAGCAGTTAACACATATATAATTTAACATATATATCAAACACCGTAAAAAAAGAGGAGAATAACCTGAAAATACATAGATATTCATTGTCCAGGCTATTGACTGCTAAAATCAAGCTGGATCCACCTATCATCCATTACAGAAACCTCATCAGGAAGAGGAACCTGATCACCACCATCATTCAATCTCATCCCAGCAAATGACATATCAATATCCTCCCAACGAGTATCAGTATCTCCCTGTAGGTCACTCTCATCGAGAATACTTGGCTCCTCAAATATCCAATTAGCCAAAGTATCAATATGATCTAAAGAAATAAGATCCGCATCACTAATTATTCTACTCATAATCATAGTTAACAAATAAAATCAAATGACTAATGAGATTTTATAAATAATATTAAACATAATAATAACAATAATAAAAAGAACATACCTCACTCGAAGCTTCAGGTTGTATCTAACATAGACCAAATCATGTAACCTCTTATTCTCCAATCTATTACTCTTTTTATAGTGGATGAACTTAAATATGCTCAAATTCCTTTCACATATAGTTGCACTTACTCATTGACTTAAAATACAAATTGCAAACCTTTGTAATTTTGTAACATTATTGCTAAAATTATCCCACCAAGCAACTGTACCACGACAAACAATCTTATAAATAAAATGAAGTAATGATTAATTATAAACAAGTAACAAAAGTAAAGAAATATATACCTGAATTAATCAACTTTCTTTGTTGTATTGCTAAAAGTATCATGAAATCATCAGTAGTCTCCTTATATATAACTATCCGTGAGATGAGGATATTTTACATCATCTCATACCTAATAATAGTAGTGATAGTTCTCAGCATCTCCCTATTAACATCAGCTTTCTTCTCATAATTGTACGAGAAGTAGACATTTGGATTAAGGAATGCCTTAGTAGCAAATAAAGGAGTGTGCAACTGATTTTACCATCTTGTCTGAATGATTGATAGGAAAGGATTGTATAGTGCATGTTAGTTCTTTAAATTGACCTTTATACTTCCTTTACCCTTTTTATGGCATCATAAAAATATCTCATCATCATCCAATAGAAAAATGACTCTAATCAAAGGCTTACAAGCTCTAACCACAAACTGAAAATTAGACAAAAACTTTCCGTCCTTAATAATAATGAAAGCAACCTTCAATCCAGCATTGGACCTAGTATGCTGAGAACCTACCCACTTATTACTAGTAAACATTTATCGCAACTCTTTCTTCATCATCACAAAACTTTGTAGTGTTATAAAGTTTATAGCAAATCTGGTAACCTATATTGAGCATAACAGCTTGAATAGAATTGGCAATTAAGGAATTCCCAAACTGATCGCTATTGTGTTAAGACCAAT
>JAOXYD010125872.1:0-11094 GCA_028565735.1 Pinacopodium congolense | reverse complement strand
CATCAATTAAACATTTAAACACTAAAATAGGGGTCATAATTCAACAAATTAACCATAAAAATTAGATCAATTTGACCGCTATCAGCAAGGAACAATGAATCCAAAACCCAATATTCACAAGAAAAAAGGTAAATAAAAAAAAGGTTTTCATCCTTATTTTTCAAGTAAATTATTCTCAGTAAATTTGATTCTTCATGAAAAATTCATTAACTGAGGCAAAAAATTATTTCAAACATCTAAAGTTAAAATATTGTCCTTGTATTCAGCATGACTGGAAGTCTTTGAAATTCTTCTATATGTGAGAAACAATAATAAAAGCAAGCAATCATCACACTCATATGCAAATATGAATAATTCAAACATGCTATGTTTATATAGGTATTTGATATTTGATAATGGATTGACATATGTATTTCTTACATTGAACCTACAGTCATATGTACATCTTAGACATATTATCATGTTGTATCCTAGATGTGTACATTGACATGCATTAAATCCTAACTTAGTGTTATTTAGGAAGTTAACGGGTGAAAGCTAGTAGGTGCATTATTACTTAAATAATAATAACATGATTAACAAATTTATGAAGTGGTCCATACTCATTTTTACTGTTTCATCAATTAAGTTTGGCAACCCCAATAAACCATTCCCTTTTTTAATGTTATAGATTAGAAATTTATAGATTAGAAATTGAAAATTTTATAAAACCTTGAAATGAAATAAGTAATTAATCCAATTTATGAGAGTTTATTTATCTAATTTCTTGACTATAAATTGGTTTTTGATGATTAAGTGTGCGAATTATCTACTGCAACTTCAAAAAGTTTTTGACAATACTATTGTCTCCACACCCTGTGGTAATGAATGAATGATAGACAAAAGAAGGATAAAATGTCAATGCCACTCATATCTTTTTAGTTTAGTCCATTATTCCATAAACAAAACCATAAGTCTTTCAACTAATACTCTATGTAGATGATGTTCCAAGTTCAATCACTAATGTCATTGGTAATAGTCCTAGTCTAGTCTCATAAAGTTGGATTGTCCCAAGGTTGAAGTTTAGACAATCAAGATAGGATTCTATAAAGCTAATCATTTTAAATACTACTCATTACAACAACCACAGTAGGCTTACATATAATTACACTTGGCTATCAAGACTATCAGAGACACAGAGAGAGGGAGAGGGAGAGACGTTTACCTAAACATATTATATGTATATTTACTAGTTATAGTATTAGAAGTTTACAAATATGGAGCTAAGCTAAGTTAATCCAAGATCCAAAAGTTCTTCTACCATATGTTGTTGCTCAGGTACCCACTAACTTTATAACTCGATTTCCTCACTCCAATTGTTAGGCATTCCATATTGTCTATACACTGCTCCACAAATTCCTCACTGTTAATGCTAAGGTCATTAATTATTGTCTACAAATTAGTGAAACAACTAAGTTATAGTTGGACCCACTAGTTGACAAGGGGAGAGGGCCTTTTATTGTAATACTAGCACTAAACTTCTTCACTTGGATAATTATAGTAGCTAGTATTGATCCTTATATCACTAGTGCTTCCACTTCTACTACAACATTTAGAACACTAGTTAACATAACAAGGTAAACACGAACATTAACTTTCAAATAATTTATGGTAAAAATATAAAGTAGAGATTAAAAGGACTCATAAAACATTAGTAGAAACTTTGATATGGAATCCTTTAGACTTAGGGTGCAAATACAAAGTAACAACTTGAATCATTCACAAAGAACTCAAAAACATTTGAGACTTTTCATTTTTACCCTCAATTACAAATCTTAGAACTGGATGCCTAAAAAATTTGGAATTAGACTCAACTAAACATGAAAAAGCATACCTCAGGCTTTAAAAGAGTTAACCAAAAGTACTAGAGAAAAAAGGAGAAAAGAAAAGGAATTAGTAACAGAAAGCCCTTCATTGCCACTGGAATAAGAAGGAATGATATAGAGGAAAGTAAGCAACCCTTATTAGCTACATGAGTTAGAGTCTATTAGTTTATGCCCTTGCAGTAAATCTAATGGTTATAAATAAAAGCAAGAGTTATGATTTCTATTTAATAAAAGTCATTCTTTATCTTTATGCATGTTTTAAATTATATTTAATAATTAATCATAAAGATAAAATATTTGGAATAATTACTACACATTTTGAAATTATAATGAGATTATAATTATAAGATTCAAATTGCATTTTTATATTATTCTTAAAATATTCTTAGTCATAATTTCATCAAGACGGAGTATTGGTGAAGTGGTTAGACTAGCATACATTATGTTTCTTTCTTATGAAGACATTATTCGATCTCATAGATTAAAGTGTGAAAACACTTACACAGACTTATAAGTACTTATTAGAGAATAATTTCACTAAACTGACTCAATCTTAATGATCCCAAATAAAACATTTCTTGTTTTTCTGTAGATTTCCTTATTATGATGGTTGTATAACTAATCCTTAGACTTGATATTACAAAAATTATCTCATTTATGAATTACTATGTTTTGATGCTCCTTATGGTATACTCTATATAGTAGGTCAATCAGTAGGTCAATTAGTAGTACTTAGACGTACTATGAATTATAGGGAAATAGTTGTATTAATCAATAGAGAATTGTCACTCTAAAATAATTAAGGAGAATGTTTCGTCGTTAAAGTCAGACTTTAATTATGATTATAATTTAATTTTAATTTAATCAGATATCTTATATTTAACTCTAAAGTTTCTTAAACTTTACAAATAAGTCCAACTTAATTAAATTTTGGTCTCTCTCAGTAACCTATATATGTGACCTATTAGGTTCCTAATATGTTAGCAATGATCATAAAATATAATTAGAATTATATAAAATAAAACCTTTTTTCTTTCATATATAATTCTCCAATTAAACAATTTATAATCATAAATCAAGATTGATGTCTAGTAACATATCATGACCACCCAAATATTAGGAATGTTAATGTGGTTTGGCTAATCTGTCCATATATACTTATAATATATAATTTGATCATTTCTTCATCCAATTTTCTAATTAGAATTAGAGTATGGAATTAGTTTCTACTCCATATAATTTAATTCTGATTTATATTTAATTTTAATTTTAATAAAAATATGATTTTTCTTATATATAAGGCAGAAAACCCTCGGGTGGTGGTAAAATTCGTCGTAAGCTACCAAATAATAAAATACCTGATTAACCTAACTAATAGTTAGGGCAAGTCAAGGTCGATCTCCATATGGAGTTAGGATGTGCTAAAGCTATTCTAATGTTTCCTAAAAGGAAAAAAAGAAAATAAAAACCCTTGAATGCGAAAAAATTAAAACTAATCACTAAAGACAATTAAAGAAACTAAAGAAAACGAACAAGAAAAAAAAAATAACAAACATGAAAGTTGTGTGGAAGATCAATCTGGGATTTTAGACCTATAAATGATCCTCAAAATAAATAATTTTGTGATTGGTCTAGGATGCTAGCCTATAAGTTCATACAAGCTCTCAAACCCTCAGTTCCTTCAAATTTAAATAGGCCCTATACGATAGAAAACCTACCTCTAACCACGAGGCAACATATAATAAGCTATCTAGATTTAACGATGCGATAGCATTAACAAACTAGGGAATGACTAGCCTAAGCCACAATCTTGCAAGCTAGGATTGTGTAACTTAGAGAATTGGACTTCTAGGCTAAGCTGATTAAGTTCATTGATAAATTCAATTAGGCTATTGCTACCTATAGAAATCACTAGGACTATTATGTATCACAAGTTCAATCCTAGCAATAGAATTAGAAATTAAACCTAGGATGGTCAATCCTATGAATAAATCCCTAATTCATATCATTTATATGGAATCCCAATTCAACCTTTACCTAAATCACAAAACCCATTCAATTCTATTTCCATTCTCACAATTATGAAGTTAAAATCCCATTAATATCTTCTAACCCAAGACTAAACTAGCTAAACATAATTAAATTAAACAAAAAAATTAAATGAACAAAAAACATAATTAATTAAAAGACAACCAAAGCTAGAAAATTAAAAACACTAATTGACATCTAAACTAACACAAACACTAATTAACTAATTTATTACTTAATTAACTAAAATTTAATTCAACAAAACTTAAACTAACTTCCTAAACAAAAATTTCAACAACTATAGATTAGACAAATATTGAAATATAAACAATTAAAATCGTAAGAACAAGCACAAATTAATTCCCAAACATAAATTAACTAATGACATAAATCATAAATGAAAACCTAAGGAATAAAACATTAAACTTGATGAACATAACACAATAATATAATCCAAAGATTAATATATAAGAAAGCAAAACTCAAATTAAAACTATGATATTCGAATAAGACAAAGATAAGCTATTGAAAATGAAAACTAACTAAGCAAAACAAGGTGTTCAGATAACAAAGAAAAGCAAAGGAAATAACAAAGAACTAAAGCTAGGAACAGTGGTGGATGAATAGTATATTAATTCAAATTAATTCCAAAATGATGGGATGAGGAACAAGTTGAAGAGCTTCATCTCCTTGGCTAAAATCAACTCCTAAAAGACTATCTCTAAATTGCAGCCAAGCTCCAAGCCATCATTTCTCCATACTTACTCTCCACTCTCCATGCTTTTTGATTCTCTTGTTTTATTTATTTACAATTGTCGTTGACCCCAAGAAAAGAAGGCTTTTATATGGTTTTGTCCACCTAAGGTTGCCTGCTTCTTTCCCATCAAAACGTTGTAGCTTTCCATGTTGAAAAACAATGTTGTCTAGCTCTCTCCAGAAATGTTATTGGTTTGGCCTTTGTTTTGTCTTTTTGCCTTGGAGTTTGACCTTTGTTTTGTCCTGCTTGGCTTGGCTTGACTGAATTCCCTCCAGAAATGTGAAGCTTAGCTTGACTGAATTCTCTCCAAATATGTATTTTTGCCTTGGAGTTTGACCTATGTTTTATCCTTTTTGGCTTGGCTTGACTGAATTCTATTAAGAAATGTGAAGCTTGGCTTGACAAAATTCTCTTGAGAAATGTGAAGCTTGGCTTGACAAAATTCTCTTGAGAAATGTGAAGCTTGTCTTGTTGACCATTGTTTTGTCCCTTTCCTTGAAGCCTTGAACAATTTCTCTCCTGGAATGAAGTTTTGTCATTTTCCTTGAGCTTTGTCTTTAAACATATTTGGTCTTACATGGGAAAGCATTCTCTCAAGCAACTTGTTACATGCTTTCAACTCTTAAAGGCTTTTTTATTTGATGCTCAAGGATGCTTGTTTTTCCTAGTTAGATGGCCTTCATTTTACAATCTTCTTGAACTCCTTTTGTTAAACAATTTTTCTCCTTTACGTTGCTTTTCTTCTTTTCTTTGTTTTTTCTTCTTCACTCATAATTGAAATAATTTTCCAATTTTGGTCCATAATTCATAAAAAGGGGTAACTTGTTCATTAAACAAAATATAATATGAATAAAGCATTTTTGAATAAATAATATGAATGAAATTAAATGAATTTGCATGTAAAAATATGATAAAATTTAGTCCTATTAGGTGGCTAGCACTACTCTTTTCTACCTCTCAAAATTAGATTTTAAGTTTTCCATTAGTAAAGTTATGGATACTGTTAAAGATTGGGCACTTGAACAGCTACGGTTGAAGTATATGAGAAGAAATCAGTTTCAATAGGAAACCAATAAGCAAGTTTATTTGAAACCTTTTAATTTTTTATTTTTAATTTTAAGTTAAATTTTTGTTAAAGAGATCTTGTAGGAAACCTTAAATTTTTTCATGGCGTCTTTGATTAGATCAATGTTAGGTTTCCGTATAGTGGTATTAGAGCAATATTTAACTAATTTAGCTTGATTGTTATTGATTTGGTGATTTATATGCAAGAGTTGCATAAATTATGTTAAAATTTGTTTTGTGCATTAAATATTTTGTGGAAATTGCTAACATGTTTATGCTAGCGGATGAATTTTTACCTTCTTTAAATTTCTGGAAAATTGTTTCTTCATTTTTTAATAACTTTATTTATGGAAACAACATTGAATGGTTCAAAGGGTTTATATGTTTGATCTTATTTTCAATAATTGATTTGAGTCCCACTGTTTTTGCTCTAGTATTGAAATTTATTTTAAAACTCTCGAATTTGGCTTTATGACTCACGTATCTAGATATCTGTTCTTAAATTCATGTCTACATTTTTTAATCTATGATTCTTGAGTCTGTGATTTTAATCTCCATTCGAGAATCTATACGAGCTTTTTTGGAGCATATCAGCATCTGTTGGTAATGAATTGTAGATCTAACAAAACCCAGATCTATTGTTCTCTTGTTTTAATCTGCTTTAAAAGTATTCAAAACCCAAGTAGAAGGCACATAGACAAAGGCAATATAGAAAGATCCAAAGAAAAACAAGAGAAATAAAAAAACTAGCAAATTGTCAAAGAAGAAGGCACACACTAGCGAGGGGCAACGCAGGGCCAGAAGGCACTCCATGACTCATAACCCCTTATTTTCAATTTTTTAATTTTAATTAATTAAAAATTATTTTAATTAAATTAAATTATTTTTTAATTAGATTAAAATTAAGTTAATTTAGGGTCCTAATCAATTTAAATTTTAGTTTTCTAATTATTTTCAAATACTTTTCAAAGGTCTTATTTATTAGGAAAATTTTGGAATTTAGTTTAATTTTTCAGAAGTTGAATTATTATATTAAATTAATTATAAAGTCAATAATTAGAATCAAGCAAAACTTTAAGATTATCTTTCATAATTAGATTATTTTATATAAAATTGATATAATGAGCTTATATTAATAAAGATGAGATCTAAAATTTTAAATCCCTTGTTAAAATATTAAGTACATGTTTAGAACATGATAGATGCCTTCTATTGCTATAACATTAAACTAGAGTTCTATTTATTATTCAAGTTGTTAATCACATTCAAGGTCACTTTAACTCAAATATGTTTAGTCTTATCACAATGGGTCTCACTTAACTAAATTTGTGTGATTTAGATGAGTATGTTTATGATTGTATGAATTTAGAGTCAAAGTTAGGAATAACATATAAGTTATGTTTTAGCAAAAAGTTATCATTTAATGGATCTAGGAATCATATGAGATATTATTGATAAATGTTATCTACCTAATTTTAATTTCGTCAATTTGTTGAGCATACTTAAGTTTAAATATGATTGAATCTTGCATCAAAGTATTCATGGATTGAATCTTGCATCAATTTATTCATGGATTGAATCTTGCATCAATTTATTCATGGATTGAATCTTGCATCAATTTATTCATGGATGATTTTTCAGTATTTAAAATGTATTTTGATTCTTTCTTGGAAATTTTGGATAACGTGCTTAAAATATATGAAGAGACAAGTTTGATATTGAATCGGGAAAAGTGTCACTTCATGGTATAAGAGTGTATAATACTAGGTCATAAAATATCAATTAAGGTTATAGAAGTATATCTATCTAAGAGAAAAGTAATTGCTTAACTCCCACCTCTCAATTCAATTAGAGCAATCAGGAGGTTCTTAGGTCATGCTGGATTTTATAGAAGATTCATAAAGGATTTTTCAAAAATTACTAAGCCGCTTACTGTTCTTTTAACCAAGGACATCAATTTTGATTTTGATGATAAATGTATACACTTTTTTTAATTATTAAAGGCTAAGCTTACAAGTACACCAATTTTAGTGTCGCCATATTGGGCTCTATCTTTTGAGTTAATGTACGATGCAATTGATTTTGCAATTAGAGTAATTCATGGGCAAAGGAAGGACAAGATATTTCATCTTATTTATTATGCAAGTAGGACATTAAATGATGCCCAAAAGAATTATATAACAATTGAGAAAGAAATTCTAGTTGTTGTCTTTACCTTCGATAAATTCTATTCTTACTTAGTTTTATCAAAGGTGACAGTATATAATGATCACTAGGCATTAAAATATCAGATAAGTAAACATTGTCCAAAGCCGAGATTGATCAGAGGGATCGCGTTTCTACAATAGTTTAACTTAGACATCAAGGATAAGAAAAGTGTGGAAAACTTTGTTGTCAACCACCTTTCAAAGATTAAATGAGGAAGTCGTACAAAAATTAGCAAGGAATGACATTAAAGAAATGTTTCCAAAAGAACATTTGTTAGTGATTCAGGATGAATTGCCATAGTATGTTGATTATGTTAATTATTTGGCTTGAAATATTATTTCTTATGATTTATAATATCAGCACCTAAAGAAATTCCTTTCAGAAGTGAGAAAGTTTCTTTGGTACAATCCATATTTATACAAGATATATGGCAATGGAATTATCAGAAGATGTGTGCCTTATGAAGAATTACCTTTTATAATGACTCATTGTCATTCTAAGGAAGTTGGAGGACACTTCAGGCCAATAATAACTGCACATAAATTTTTAGAATTAGAATTTTATTGGCCAACTCTATTTAAGAATTCATTTGAATTTTAAAAATCTTGTGATAATTGTCTGAGTAGTGGAAAATTTTCCAAGAGACATGAGATGTCATTAAACTACATTTTAGTCTGTGAGGTTTTCGATGTTTACGGTATTGATTTTATGGGAACTTTCCATAAATCATATGTTAATGAGTATATTTTAGTTATAGTTGATTATGTAAGCAAATGGATTGAAGCAAGATGTGTGGTAAAACTCCTTCAAAAAAACATCTTTACAAGATTTGGTACACCAAAAGCCATAATCAATTATAGAGGTTCACACTTTTACAATAAGCAATTCGACGCTCTCCAGTCTAAATATGATGTAAATCATAAAGTTTTCACACCTTATCTTCCATAAACTAGTGTCCAAGTGAAAATTTCAAATCATGAAATTAAAAAAATCTTAGAAAAGACAGTTAGTACATCTAGAAAAGATTAGTATTTGAAATTAGATAATGTATTATGGGCATATTGCACTGCCTTCAAAACACCCATTGGTATGCCTCCATATCACTTGGTTTATAGTAAATCATGTCATTTACCAATAGAATTGCAACATAAAGAATTTTGCACCTTTAACTTCTTAAATTTCAATTTAAAGAATGCCCAAGGACAAATATTAATGCAATTGAATGAATTGGATGAATTTTGCCTTAATGCTTTTGAAAATGCCAAACTTTATACAGAAAGGGAAAAAAATAGCATGATAGAAATATTATTCCTTGTGACTTTAAAGTTGGCGATAAGGTTCTTATTTATAATTCCCATTTTAAACTTTTTCCTATAAATTTTTTATCTTAATAAACTAAACCTTATGATGTGCTTAATGTCTATCCTTGTGATAGCATTGAAGTTTCTAGTGGTCAATCATCTTTAAGGTCAATAGAAAAAGGGCCAAGTTGTACTTACCTAGTAGGTTTGTTGAACTTGCTAAACTTCTTATCCTTTCTGACACCATTAGGTAGCTTCTTCTTTTAATTATTTTAGTATTTTAATGTATTTTCATATAAGGTTTGAAGGGCTAAGATGAAGATAAAGGAAAAAGAAACATATGGAAGTAAAAAGACCTTATTTAGGGTGTCTTACATTCAATTATTAGTTTTACTTATTATACAATTAACTAAAGGGCTCAATTTTGATCATGCATTGTACATAGTTTTTTAAAGTGGCATAAAGTTTCATAAAATAGTCACATAATCATTTTTATTATTTATATGGTCTAAAATTATTTTTTAAATCTTATTTGAAGTCTTATTCAATATTTAGATAGTTAAGAATTGCTTTAGCCATTTGTTTGCATTTTTAGAATTAAAATTTGTTTTGTTCACATAATTTTTTAATAAACTACTTGATGAATGCAATAGTTTATATTAGATAAAGTATTTATTTGATTAAAGCTATAATTAATGGCATTCTCAAGTTAATTAGTATTAATAAATTTATGACTCCTTTTCTCATTATACCTTAATAATCTTAAAGACTTTAAGAAGAATATCAATAAAATTTCTTGTTGCATACCCATTTTTAATATCCCACACGATGAGTCAACTTTAAAAAAAAGTCACACATAATGCTAACGAGATGTTAACAAGTAAGTAATGTCAAACTCATATAATGAAGGCTCTTGTGTTATTTATGATAATGTTTATAAAATTAAATCAGATTGATCGATTTGACCAGATTAAGCAAAAAATGTTTGGATGGTTCTTATTATTAACTCTTTATCTATTAATCTATCAGTTCAATAATAAATCAATCGATTAAGTGATAGACTAACTGATTAAATGATAAAATCCTTCATATTACTATTAAAGTTAATTGGTTAACCTTTAGAAATTAAACTAAGCTCAAAAGTTATTTTGATTCATTAGTTAATTTTATATTAATTTCATCACTGTCTAATAACATTATGATGAGCTCGTTGCAAGCTATCAAATAATAAATTCCTAACTACCCAAACTATGTAGTAATGGTGAGATAGGATCGAACCACAAAGAGTTGGGATGCAAATGTTATTTCAAATGTTGTAAGAAAAAGAAAAGAAAACACACTGAAAAGATGAAGGCGAAATGAGCTAAAATGCAATGAACAAAGAGACAAACACACAAAGCAAATTTAGACAAGACTAATAACAATAGCAAAGAAGTGGGTTAGAGATATCTTTAGGATTTCGGGATGACCATTGATCCTTGAATCTAAATAAGAGGTACTCTAGTCATGATGTTAGCCTATAGGCTTAAATAAGCTCTCAAGTCCTCGGTTCCTCTAAATTAGACAATTCTAACAAGCTCTAGAAATGCCCCTATCCCCATCTAGAACCTAAAACAAGCTCTCTAGATTTAATAGTGAAGACGCTTTAAGTATTAAGGAACAACTAACTTAGGCCCCCTACTTATAAGCTCGGAAGGTGTAACCTAAAGGTATGGAACCATAGGTTAGTTGATTAAGTATCCTAACAAATTTAACTAACTTATTGCTACTTCTAGGAATCGCTATGGACTATTATGTATCACACATTCAACCCTAGCTTTTGGATTAGAAAATTTCCTCATTGGGGATCAAGCTTAGAGATAACTCCTAA